>BQNB010022779.1:0-62600 GCA_026074375.1 Tanacetum coccineum | reverse complement strand
GCACACATCAAATTCCCCCATACTAAGTCATTGTCGGTCCCACACGCAATGTTTATTATACACGCTAGGAAAGAAAATATTTTAACCCCCCCTTAACTAATAACCCCTCACATCAAACAAGAATAGAAAGGTGTTTATCAAGAGCGTATAAGATAAATTCATTTGTTTCGAAAACTCCCTGTTTTAACCATTTATTTATTAATAGATAAAAGAAGGCTTTAAGAACGGGAGTTCGTCATCCTCGATTTTCACTATCTCCAAACCAAGCTTAAAATGAAATCACAGCTAAATATCACATTAGATGCTAACACTACTCATAAATGCTAATTGTGTAAGCGCAACTACTTTTTGCTCCCTTATTCCTAATTCCCCTAAGGATTTTATTCGGAAAATATAATGTGAAATGAGATCACTTATTTTTTTGTCTTATTATTATAAAGGAGACCGGTTTAAACCATAATTAGTTTGAAATCCTTTCCTAAAGAAACGATATACTGAGAATAAGGTCCACATTAAGGTTCTAATTTCGCATGATTCAGGGGTTATCCTTTTTATTTCATCAGAAATAACTCAACTACGAGTCAAGAGATGGAGGCTTTATTTAGATAACCCCGGAGTCAAAATTTGGCTTTATTATTATTATTATTATTGCAACAGTTTAGCCCTCTGTCCTTTAAACAACTAAGACATCAGGAGCAAACCGACGGGAAACAGTAGTCTTATTTCGACCTCGGGAATTTCCTTGACCTTTTTGAAGGCTGAGTCAACGGGAGCGAACTGTCAGGAAACAACAAACTTTATCAGTCTCGGATTATTATTATTATTACTTCCACCCTTTAAACAACTAATACATCGGGAGCGAACTGACAGGAAACAATACTCTTATTTCGGCTTCAGTTTATCTCATTTTATTATTATAGCCAAATTTTAAGTCTTGTGGTCTTTTAACTACCTAGACAACGAGAGCGAGCCATCTGGAATCGGTAGCCTAATTCCTCACAACACTGACAATACCTCGATGTGTACCTTACTTTCATCAGAAGGAATCTCTAAGAAGAGATCAAAACTAAGAATCGCAAGAAACGCAAAAAACCAAAGCAACTTAATTATTGAAAATTATTTTATCTCGTTGATTTAGCTTATGTATGCAAAAAAGCCACAATTAACCTCTAAGAGCTCTAAAGAGATCCAACAACTACTCCACGCTTAGCATCTAACTTATATTTCAAACTCTATCATTTTTTTTGGTTCCTTTAGCATACATTTTAAAGTTTTGCAAACGCTTAGTCTCGAAAGCTAAGGGGAAAGCTAGAGTGCAATACTCGGTGAAGTAAAAAATCTCCCTAGTTCTAGCCTATGGGCCTACTTATTTCTACATTTTTATAACATTTTTCATCATTTTTTTATATATAAAATAGTTTCAAGGCCCGCCCGTTGGGCGGGGAGCTTTAAGGTATTGTTCAAAGAAAACTTTACATTTAGATAATAAGTTATGGTTGAATGGTTGATATAATGTGGATAAATACATGAACATCGTTTTTACAACAGGAAATAGAAAGTGTTTTATTTTTTTAAAAAGTTGTTGACTCGCTTGTGCTACCATCTACGCGATAAGTGGGAGCTTGTCTTGTCCTTGAAGCTTTTCGGCTTCGTTTAGAGTTGGTAATGCGGAAATTAGCACATCGGGTTTCCTTCGTAACACCATTATTAGTTACTAGAAAACAAACAGACCGCCCTGGTAAAGGATTCATAGAATAAAATCATCTCATTACCTTTAGTAGCCACATACTTTATATATAGGTGACAATTAAAGCAGGATTCATGCATCAAAGAAAGATAAATAAGAAAATTTACGAAAATTCCGATTTATTAATACATACATTAGATTTTTGAGGATGTAGTTTTGGGCACGCTTTCTTGGATCCTTTTTTACAACCACAAATAAGAGCACCTTTAGTTAGTTGGCCAAGTCAGTAATAATGGTTACCTAAACGATGAGAGGAAAAAATCATGAAGGACTTTAGTAGATTGTTTGTTGATCCATTCCACTTGCGACTTGTAAACGCCCTCAGGAATATGTGACATGGGATTCTGCATTTAAAACATTTCAAAATATATAAGATGAATAAGAAAGTTCATGTTGATCCAAAGAGCTCAATTTAGTATTCAGATCTTACTTTTTATGTTTAATGACATATTGACATGTAAAACAGCGTAATTTTCACACTAATGTATACACGATAAATGAATTGTAAACAAAAGTTTACAGTAATTGTTTGGTTTTCATACACTTCAATGTTTATACCATGATATCAAATAAATTAGTTGACATGTTTCTTCAAAAGAATAAATTAGTTGACATGACATTCACAAGTACTATACACTAACGTCGCAAGTTTAAATCCTTTTATTCTGTTATATGATATAGACATCGTGCACAATTTCAAGAAGAGAACTTACATCTGCAATCTTGGCAATGGGAGACTCTCTCAATAACGTTACCCATGGAAACTGTGAAGCAGGCACACTAGAAACTACAATATAATTCATCAAAAGCTACATGTAATGTATTTTTTTGAACCACAAACAAACAAACAAATACAAACATAACTTTCACATACAAACATTAGTAGATATGTTTATGTTTTCCATGAACAAAAAGTTCTCCGAAAACCATTTCATGTCTAGTTTTCGCTTCTTGTAGATGCATATGCATAAGCACAAAACAAAACCAAGTCTGCAAGAAATCATTCCATCCTAAATCAGAACACTACAAAAATATTAAAACAAATGATGTTATCATTTTAACTATGTCTTTATATACCTGGCGAGTGGAGACTATAACCGGATTCCGCATCACTTATACAAATATATGACAAATAAGATCAACCAGAATCACAGGCTTAAGCATACTAAAGCATATCATCTGTATTTTGATTGATCAAAATAAGCGGATAATCTGTTTTTTACTTGTACAAATATAAGCTTAAATTTTAATATAAATTGTGTAATGTTATGTTCATGTACACTATTAATTTTATTTGTATATTTATATGAGATGATATTCGTAGGACAACTTATAAAGCTTTACAACCTAGAAGCATTGTGTGGTATGAAATAAACTAGGGAAGTGGTTATTAGCTTTATCGAAACTGAATAACCCGTCTTACCTATGTTAAAGAAGCTTACGTAAAATATCCTGAGGGGTGTTTGGTAAGGCATCAGCCAATGTTTCATAAGTTTAATTGTTCTTATAAATAAAATTATTTGCATTTGGTAGAGCTAAAAAGAATTATATGAGTTGTTTGAATAGAGAAACAAATAGCATACGACTGTTACTAATTTAAACTTCTTAGGATCAGAGTGTTAGATGCAGATTATGTTTAATCTTGAAATAAGCTATTTTAGCTGATTTATCAAGGGCCAAACTGCGATATTTTAGCGGTTTTATTCCGTTTTAGAAGAGCGGTGCACATTTCATAGATTATATTCCTACGCCTAATCAGTGGTTTTATGACTTTCAGCATACTGAACATAATTAAATAGCGAATGCTTACGTGTCATAACGTTGATCGATCAAATCCAATTGTAGCTGAAGTTTCCATGTTGTCTATGTCAAGTACCGAACATCATAATCTGAACTTGTAGTTCGAGACTGCTTTAGCAGAAAGAGATATTTTCACACCCTGTTATAGGAAAAATCATATTATAAGTAATCACTACTTCAAGAACCTAACAACAAAAAGTTAACCGAATGCCATGGTGGATTTGAGTTTAATCTTTTTTTATTTAATTGATTTTTGTTTTATTTTGTTTTTTATATTAAGGATGGGGATGTTTTTATATAAGATGATTTTTATTTTCTGCCAAATGGGTCTAATTTGGTAATTATACTTTCTTATCTCCTAGCTTGGTAATTAAAGACCCGCCAAAGAGATGTTAAATATTATTTTCAAAATGAGGGATTTAAGAAGTATGCAAGAGACAACTTACCATACAGATGACACCACAATCAGGACGTAGCTCAATAGCTGCGTAAACAAAGTATAATTATGTGTGGATATCAAACCAACAGCAGGCGCGTCACACTTCATTTGTTTTTTTTATGTGGTAATTTAAGAGACTAACCTGTGACTATCCGAAGTATGTAACTTTGCAACGGAGCCTCATCCTATAAACTCCTATGCGCACTAAAACAAAGTTTCTAATCTATATGTACAACTTTACGCAAAGTATTATTAATAAAATATAGAATTGTTACAGTATGAAGCAGGGTTTGCCTGATTGTAATTCAGTTTCTCATCAAAATTGTCTGTCAGCCATAGTACAAAACGGGTCGACCACGGAAGTGCCATATGCATCCTTACATGTAATGCTAATTTATAGGTTTAGTGACCTGCATTTTGTTCAAATATACACTTGCTAGCTGTGAAGATGCTTACATTATATGCAGAGATGATCTTCTAAAGAAAGCAAACTCAATACCTGGGCATCGAAATATGCAAGTTTAGTTGCCTCGTCAAAAGTCAGATATGGCATACGTTCTACACCTTTGCTTCACGAAAGACTTTGTCCAACACACTATCAAAGATAAGCTATGAATTCGTATAAAACTGATTTTAACTCTAAAAAATATCGATAAGCACTTATTTCATTGTTTTAATCAAAAAATACGTCCAAATACAGCTTTGCAAACTCATTAATCGTAAAGTCATTTTCCAAATGTAAACCCAAAACCCTCTAAACTAAATATAATGGGACAATATTGACTTGAATCCAGTTTTTAATCTGTACTCTTTAACTGAAACGCAAATTTGTCAAAGATGTGCCTGAGCCCGTTTGTACCACTACCCATAACCACATTACGATTGCCACTCATTCAAAATAATCAAAAACCAAGCAAAAATACCAAATTTTATTGTCAAACAAACCACCACAAAAATGTCTTCTTATTGAATTTATTGGACTTGTCTTGATGTTGTTAGAGAAAGAGTACTTTCAAACTTAGGTTAGGAAGTGACACATTACATTGATAAGTTGGCATTGTGGCTTTATTGTTTTTAGATACTTGTTACAGTAATATCTACACTACCATCAGCTTTTACGATCTCAATGATAGGCTTCAGATTGAATACTACAAATTTAGGCAATAAAGCCAACACACATATGATACGTTATTTAACAGTGAGGTCTTAATAGGGGTTAGGCGTAGGAGGCTAAAATAGAAAGGGTAGTTGTGATCCTGGTTTTAAAAAGAAGGTTGTAAAAAATAACATGTTTAGTATGAATTTAAATGATGACAAACCTGGAGAGACTGATAATATTAAGGGGAATTTCCACGATCATAAGCCTAAAAGCTCTAAGGTGTTAGCAGTCTGACGTAAGAAATCATGGATGAAGATGGTCTTTTATTATCTTATACTAAGTTATGTAGAATCTACCTTAGTTAAAGCATGAAAGAGAAAATCAAAAGTGTGTTAAGTTTAATCAATCTGAAGTATAATGAAGATATAGGAACGAATGTTCGATAAATCAGTGTTTACAACTAGAGATTTTGAGCAAAAAAATCATAAAACCAACGCGCTCTATAGTAATATGTACCACAGACAATTGGAGTTTTAAGATCCATATCTACAAAACTACATTAAGAGTCGTTTTGAAAACAAATTCATATATTTTTCCAGACTTAGTTAGAACCAATATAAATCAAAACCCACCATATCTTCATATTAAAATAAGGTTGAAATCGGGTCTAAAACAATATCACACGAGGTCTTTATTACCACTGCTATCTACAAAAGTTTACATATCGCGTTTACATATACTAATCAATAAGTATATACTTTATAGAATAACTTGTATAAAACTAATAATGTTGTTTCTGAAAGATATTTAGTCATTCTCATTCTTATTTGAAATGAAAAAGGGTGAAAATTCATTTTTAAATACATTATATTACCCAAATAACATGAGAAGATAATGTAGTGAATAAGAATCTGTTAAGATTCTAATACTAAAATTACCATGAGAATTTGTAGTTCCTCAAATAATGTAGTGAGTGATATAATTATAAAAGTGATGTAGTTCCTGAAATAATCAATCTATGAGGCATTTCATTAGACAGTTAATGTGCATATAAAATTTGACACTTCTAATTTGATCTCCATAACATTTATCCACATAGTTGTAAATTTTTATGAGCATGAGAATAAAATAAAGATGCATTCATCTAAGCTGGATGTTCTCTAATCCAAACAGACTCTAATCCAAACAGGCCTTAATTTGATGCCACAATTATAATTAATGCAATTTTATGTCCTAAACCGGCCAAAGCACACCCCTATAAAGAAGGGAATAGTTGTAGGGTTATTTACTTGTCCTTCGAACAAAGAAGGGAAGAGTTATGCGTTTTCTGCAAGAGTCTTTTCAGCAACTGAAACACACAGATGTCTTAATTAATGTAACATGGATTTAAAACGCAATCAGATGCAAAATACTTCATATCTATGAATAGTTTTAATCATGGCATTTCATTATTTAATAAAGTGAACTTTGCTACTTCAAGAACATCAGCAAAAGTAATAAGAAACTTCCAATATGCAAAATTGCAAACCAAATCAGTTTATGAACCGTCCCAATCACTTATATCAAGTGAAAGCACATAGAGTAAAAATTAATGCTCATTATAAGAAGATTGGAGTGTTCGCCTCATAGTCGGCCATGGTTTAAATTCAAAAGGCCTATGTAAATGCACAGATCGATTATTGTTGATATTAGCATTCGTCTAACTGCTGATCAACATAAAAGAAATAAGGATGAGCATGTGAGAAAAGAATCTGTACCATGGAACAACCGGATAAATAGTGACACCCGTTCATTCCTAGTGAAATCAACATCTGTATGGCAGATTCCGCAATACAAAATGATGATTTGAATTAATTTCAGGGTACGTAATCCATTCGAAATCCAAGCATTTGAACTAAATTAGAGAAATTGAATATTAAACCTTGAATCACGATTCCATATATATCTGAAAATACACATAAATCAATCAAACAACAAAATTGATAATACCAAAAAAAATTAAACAACAAAAACTACAACTCAACCTAGATCAAAACCATAATGCTGGCGATTTGTGGTGACGATCCAAAACACTATGAACATTAGCTGTTGATTATTTTCTTATTATCCAGGTGTCATTTTCTCCTTTTTTTGCCTCAAGATCAACTTATCAAAAATCTTCTTCTATATAGGTTATAGATAGATAAAACAATATATTGGTCAAAATAGGGTTGCGAGGGATATCTTACCAAAATCAAACAACCTTGATAGTTTTCTTGATATATTCATCATCAATAGTTTAAGTTTGGGTGTTTTTTTTTTGTCAGGGTCTCGCATTAATTTGAAGTTTAATTTGTTAGGGTTCGCTTTCTGATTCCACTGATTTATAATCAACAGCTGATGTTTAAAGATGTATTTCAGCATTTAATGAAGCAAAAAAATTAAACAACAAAAACTACAACTCAACCTAGATCAAAACCATAATGCTGGCGATTTGGGTTATGAATCCAAAACACTATTGAACATCAGCTGTGATTTATTTTCTTATTATCCAGGTGTCATTTTCTCCATTTTTTGCCTCAAGATCAACTTATCAAAAATCTTCTTTTATATAGGTTATAGATAGATAAAACAATATATTGGTCAAAATGGGGTTGCGAGGGGCATAGACAGGGCACAGGTATGATCATTTCGACAGAATTCCCCCCCTCCTCACACTTAGAACTAAACATTGACCTTAATGTTCAAAAATTTCGGGTGCCTCCCCCACACTTAAAGACGAAAAAGGCAAATACTTAAAATTTTAAGTTTAAAAAGGGGAAACAAAATCATATATATATATATATAATATAGAAAATAAATAATAAAATATATATATAGTATATAGATACTAAACACACACACACACACACATTATATATAAGAGGAGGAATGCCACATATTATTTCACTTGGCATCCCACTGCCACGTCATAATGCCTTGTCACCCTTCATGTCAATCAATATATTTTTTTTAAATTCGTTTTTTATATATAGAAATTTCGGAATTTTAAAATTTTTGTCATTTACAATATTTGAACCTAACTCCTTTGTGATATTACCAAACCACATAACCACTAGACTATGTGGTTTTTTTGGTTTATATCATGCAACTTAAAATATATAAGCTCATGCAAAAAAGAACTATCAATACCAAAAAAACGCAGCATGATTTTTTTAAAGATAATTAAACGTTTTAGAATCTTTAACCTAATTTGACACACAGATAAATTTGGAATTTATTTTGAGGTGATATCCATCAAAAAAACGCACCATAGAGTTTCAATACGTTTATCCTAATTCACAAAATACACTTTGTGATCTCCTATATGAAAACCTACTTTTACTCGATCACTAGAACATATGACTTTTGAGAGCAGACAATGATATTGAAGTGCAATTATGAGTGTGATACTTCTTTGCTTCATATGTATGATTTATTATTGTTTGTTTGATCTTTTGTTTAGTAAGTTGAACACTGAACGAGTCATGGATTTTTTTAAATTGATGGAAACAAAAGATTTTTGGTGGTGAACTTTTATTTTTTGCTCATTAGTGCTAATCTATGCTTAAGATTTTTCGAAGAGATATTGTTATGGTTTCGCGTATAATTGTATTATCAATTTGATACATTTACTTATTATTGGAAATACAAAGTTTCAAGTCTCATGAGAAGAACGTCGACAAGCACCACAGCCTTAAAGGTAAGCTCAACCATTCATGCATTATTCCTCTTTTTATAACATCTTAACTGATAAGACATGTTGGCGGGGGGCTGTTGTGGCAAATATATAACCAAAATCGACCTATTTTTTGGTAACCCAATACTAAAAATCCTTTATTGTTTTTGCATTGAGAATATGTACTACTGATTAATGACCTAATACGGCTTCTATCAACTCCTGATATTGGAGCTTTTGCACGTGTAGAGGCTATGGCTAGACGATATATAGCCAATACATCATGTGTATCCGCTGTTAATACGCCGTATGGTTCAGCTACTGCTAATGCCGAAGCTGTTGTCTACACATGTAAGTGTACCTTTGGTTGAACATTTTAACTTATTCATGTGTTTTGCGGTTTTGAGTTTAATTAGTTTTTCTGCTACATGTTCACCTATCAATGATAACCTAAATGCTATAGTAGGGAACTTCGTGCTCATCATTCATCTTACAGCAACAAGTTGCAAAACTTAAATGCAACATCCCCACTTGGTGTTGTTACTCCCACGACATCAACAGAGGGGAGCTCTTCGGTGGCTGAGGATGCAATAACTGAATTACCTCATACCGGGCGTAAAGTGGTGTACAAACATGTAGCTTCCTTTGGTTTTAACTAATCTTTGTATATTGCAGCAATTAATGCAACTGCCATTAGTGTACATATGGCCAGCCTATGTGCCATGACCAGTGACAATAAAATGTTTCAGCTAATGCTGATATAAAATTAAGGTACATACATGTAAGTGTCGTTTTGTTTGAATACTAGAATTTATAATTGTCTATATAGATTTGGGTTTTACTCCCTTTGCCTGCAAATAATCACTGGAATGGGTCTAATGACTGTAATTTATAAATGTCTCAAAACGGTGTCAAATAATGGATTTTATTGGGACTAATGGTATACTCATCCATGTAAAGGAGAAAGACTTAACCAAATTGAGGAGGTGAGGAAGCAAATATATTGCACATTTTGTCTAGAATGTCAGGGGGTACTGGTGCAAATACAGATTGAGATGAGCTAAGGAAACCGACTATGTCTCTATCTGAGGTAAGTGCATAGAATTAAAGATCCTGTGTTGTTAGAAAAATATACACATTAAGGGAGTATTTGATATGCGCTCCTTTAGTGATTTTGTGATATTGACCAATGGTGACAAGATAATCGTATCCATTTGAAAGTGTCGTAGGAGATAGTGTTTGGATTATTTTTGGTGTTTAACTATTTAGATAGAATGATCATATAACATCCTTTTGACAAAAGACGAATGTGTTTTTATCATGAAAATATCAGTACAATCAAATGTTTTTAAAGGCTCAAGGTGCACTTAGGTGCAAAGGGGTCTTGGAGCCTTGTAAAGAGGCGTGAGCCTCATGAATACAAATTGAACGGAAAATCTAAATTTATGTTTTTTACACTATATAGTACAAAATACTATTAACATTAATAGCATTGTACTGAAATACTAAGTATTTTAAACAAGCTTTAAATTTTAAACCCAACATATCAAACAATGTATCGAGATTAAGGTATGAAGCCATGACTTGTTAAACCACATAGGCAAGAAATTAAGAAAAAACTCAAGTAATGTATCAAGATGAAGGCTTTTATGACATTTCTTGATTTTCACTCTACTGTTGAGTGAAAACTTACACAGTGTAGTCAAAATCATCCTCATTATCAAGAAAATTCACTTAATTAATTCATAGAACATTGGTATGTGCTTAATTACACATACTTTTTACCTATAAAAACGAGCCTAAATGACCAAAAACGGACATAAAATGCCAAATATATGTGTGTTTTTCTATTTGTGTTATGTAGGTAACGGATATTCACTAAAGGACAAAAATGAAGCCAAAACTGACTCAACACCGTAGCACGGTGAGTGGACAAGAGCGCCGAAATGGGTCAAATCGAATACGTGTGATCGTAAATGGGCAAAACCCGTACCCAAGTTAATGGGCTAAGTCAGCCATTAAGCCTTTATATAATTAACAGCCCATGATTAAAAGTAATCTAATTAATACCTAACCCGGCCCATATTATAAGCCTATTAGCTTAAACTCCATAAACACCGTCTAACCACCCACCCCCCCCTAAAATATCCCCCCAATTTACACCTACTTAAGCCCCATTACACCGTTAGTCCTTGGGGACTAACATAGTTAGTCCCTGACTTATTTCACCGTTAGTCCCCATGTCCCTAACACCCGTTAACTCTAAACAAACAGTACCCCTAAACCATTTCCTGCCAAACCTACTATCACTATTCATCTATCACTTTCCCCTGACCCCTGCTCCAACAAACAAAGCCCCATCACTATCCCTCAACCCCACTTCACAAACAACCAATTCCACCTTGGCAATCCTATGAGTTCTTATTAGTTGATGAACAAAGACAAAGAATCAAGGGTCCAGATTTATAGACTTGGTGACCAAGAAAATTTGATGGCTATGATAAAGACTTGAAGCTCCTCACACAAGAAGCACACCCTCTCATTTCATTCACAGAAGTTGCACAGTTTGAAGACCTAAGACCTTCATAATTCTCTATAAATAGGACCCTTGTAAGCCCTTGAGGGACGATCTATTTTTTTCTTGTATTCAGCTTAAATTTATTGCTTATTTCCAGCTTATTGTACTTTTTAAAAGCCTTGTACTCTTTTTAAGTTTTAATGGAAGTGAAGTTTTTATGTTTAAAAGCTCTGTCTTAATTTTTATGTTACATTGTGTTTGAAAAATACTTGATAAGCTTCTATAAGCTCTCATAACTCACAAGTTGTTTCTTAAAACAGTTTAGCTTATTCTTAGCTAAACTGTTTAAGAGTTTACTTATTTCACTCAAAAATCACCCTAAATATACCTCAGCATATTTTGGATGATAAGCCAGATTGGGATGGGCTTATGGACACTACTAGCTTGTTTTTAAACAAGCTAGAGCTTGTAGACAAAGCTCTAAAGAGCCTTTATGCCCTTGTTTAAGCAAAGGGCTTTGTAAGTCCTCTTTTTCACTTTTTAGCTTATTAACTGTTTGCTTATTGTTTTTGCTTATTTACGGCTTATTTACTGCTTTTTATGCTTATTTATGTTGTTTATTGCTTATTGATGCTTGCTTATTGTTTAAATCTTCTTTGTTCATGTTTTTATAAAACTGTCATTTATTAGCTTAAAACTGCTTGTTTCTCATTTGCTTATTTTAAGGGCTTATTCTTTGTTAGTATTCGCTTAATTGTCCTTAATTTGCTTAATACTATATATGTTTTTACAAATCTTAGCTTAATTCACTCTTTTGTAGTTTTAAAATGGAAAACCAGTTTTTAAAGAGGTGTTTGGCACGAGCAGTACTAACCTATGTTAGTACTGCTTGAGTCCCTTTTGACCAAAAATCCAACTTTGTTAAGCTCTTTTAAAGGGTGTTAACAAGTTTTCAAAAGATTTTAAGGTTTAAAACTCTTTTTCAAAGTTTTTAGAAGCAATGGTTTGAATTTTTGGTGTTTAAGTTGCATAACAAAGCTTATTTGTTTAGATTTTGATTAAGAGCTTGTAGGTGTTGTTTACTTGCTTGTTTTAGGCTCAAAATGCAGTAGATTATGGCTATTACAAGTGTACATTTGTCATTTGAAGTTTAGTGAAAATCTGTCATTGTTCCAAGTCTTATTTCAAAATGAAAATCCAATTTCCAATCACAAATTTAGGGTAGTATAAGTTTGTTTTAGGTTTTGAAATTCCTTGCACAAGCTCATTGTAGTATAACTCAATATTTTTGAGCTTATTTTAGGGTTTATAGCTTATTTTCTTAGCTTAATATAGGGCTACAAAAGCCATCTTAATCTGTCATAAAATCTAGTAAAACCAAAAACATTAGTTTAGTGTAAATAACAATGTTCAGTAGCTTTTATCTAGCTTATTAGTTATTCAAAATGCTTAATTTTTTCTTTTTCTTATAGCTTATAGTACTAGCTTTAGCTGTTTTGAAGTTTTAGACCTTAGCTTATTAGTTTACTAGCTTAATTTTTAGCTTAAAAGTGCCTTTGTAGGCAGTTTTTAGTTGAGTTTTAGCCAAACTGCTTATTTACTTATTTGAGTGTTTAAGCTGTTAGGTTTGCTTAAATTGTGTTTAAATTTGCTTATTAGGTTAGGTTTAAGGGTTTAGTTGCTTATCTAATCTAAGTTTTAGCTTATAACAGCTTTTTAACCAAGTCAGCTAAGGCTAAAAGCCTTAAAGCCTTTTTAAGTAATCTGTCATCTTTATTTAGCTTATTTCTAGCTTATGTACTATGCTTTTATGCTTTTAACTGGCTTATTTGAGTTCTTTGAGGTCCAAACTTAATATGTTTTGAGATTTTAGAGTTTTAGTCAAAGTTTAAGTAGCTTATTAATTAGCTTGAAAATTGCCATTTAGTCCTTTTCTTTATTCTCAAACTGCTTAAATGCTTATCTTAGGTTCAACTTATTAGAATTGCTTATTTTGGGTTTAGATTTGCTTATTAAGTTTAGATTAAGGAATTTGTAGCTTTTTGAGTCTAAGGTTAAGCTTTTAGCAGCTTATTTGCATTCTCAGATAAGACTAAAAGCTTTTAAGCTTGTAGACATATTTGTTAGCTAAATAAGCTCATTTCTGGCTTATTTTAAGTTTCTAAAAAAATGTTTTATTAAAGTTGCTTATTTTTATGTTAAAAGGCTTTTCATAAAAAAAATTGTGAAATAAAAATGTTATGCCGTATAGGGAAGTCCCAGGCTTAAACCCGAGACCTCAACCTTAACTGCATAACATTTTAACACACCCTCCACTACCAACATGCCCTTGGGTATTTTTCGTTAAACATTCACATTATTTTTCTTTTAACCCCTTTTTGCCATTTAAGCCTAACAGCCCTATTTTGCTTATTTACAGCTTATTCCAATAAGTTGTTGGACCCACTTTATTTTTCTTAGGATTAGAATAGTTCAAAGTATTTTTCACAATTTTTCTAGATTTTTTACAATTAGTTTGTTATTTTTAATAATTAATTTAGATTAAAACTGTTTTTAATTCATAATAAATAAAATAAAAGTCAAAAAAATATAATTCTTTTTTCTAAAATTATTTTTAATCATTTAGGACTGTTAAAAATTAAATTTGCATTTTTAGGGTTAAAATTTTAGAATTTAGGTTTTTAAGGCTCGGGTTTTGAATCCCGTTATCGTTTTCGTGTTTTAACCTTAATTGCTTTCGTTTTTAGCTTGCCTTTATTTGTTTTTGCATTTCATTTGTAGAAATAGAATCCAAAATCAAACCTTTGATTATTCAAATCACGCGATCACGAACTTAACCTCGATTTTCAATTCACGCCTCGTTAGGACCACGACCCAGGAAGGTTTTAGATTTTACTTTGGTTAAAAGTAATCTTCTTAAAAACTTACGAAATACTTACTCCTCATACTCCTCTTATTATTTGATTATTTTAGTTATATATTATATATGTATTCAGCAATTGTTATATATAAACTATTAAATAAAAAATAAATAAATAAATATATATATGTATGTATGTATGTATAATTAATTTTTAATCAAATTTTTGGCGCCGCTGCCGGAGAGGTGTGTGCGATTATCATGTTACGTTTGAAGATTAGTTTTTGAAGACCCTTCCCTCGTGAAATTATCGTTTTTATTTGTGAATATTCAAGTAATCAAAAATACCACAAAAAATTAAAAAACTAACAAAAACGACCGTTGTGTCACTTGTGAAATCGGCTCACCTTTGGATTACAACCTATAAGAGAGGTATAAGGAGGGTTGATCCTACGATCTTCGACCCGAAAGGAGAAAGTTTTTAAAACGCTTTGCGCTTACCCGCTCCTCCGCTTCTTTGTGCATTTTCTAAAGAGCTACCGCGCACCTTTGACTATCGGTCCCAAAATATTTTTCTTTTATATTTTTCTTTCATAAAAATCTAAAAATAATCTTCTTATCCTCCTATTTATTTAATTCTAATGTCTTCATACAACCGACGTGGTTGTTTCAAGTGTAGAGGTCCGTTTGGCAGTTTATTTTGTCGACAGTGTACTTGTGGGCAGTGTAGGAGAAATTATATGGATGAAGTTTGTTCTATATGCTGTGTTAAAGCTGGAAATTCATTCTTCAATGATCCAAACCCGAATTCTTTCAATGATTCTCCAAACTTTTTCAACCACCCTCTACAACCCCAGATGTATTCTTGTGAGTTATGTGGAAACGATGCTCATTATGGTTACGATTGTCCACCACAAGTCCCGCTTGTCTATGAGCCGGAACCGGGTTACAATCAAAACTTTGACGATAATTTCCACAAACTTCACCATGTTTTCCACAATAATATCTTTGTTGTACTAGCTGTGGGGGTCCTCATAAGACTTGTCAATGTCAACAATTGATATTCTATGAGCCGGAACCTTGCTACAACCAAAACTTTGATGATATTTTCCACAAAATTTACCTAGTTTTCAACAACAAATTCTTTGTTGTGAAAATTGCGGGGGTCCTCATGAGAGTTATCAGTGTCAACCGATGAATCAAAATTATTATGATCCTAATATTTGCTATAATTTTAATTCTTTCGGGTTTCACCAATATCAACCCCCGCAATATTCCATCACTCATCAAACTCCTATGGCGGAATTGCTTCTTGAAGAGAAACTTTCTCAAGCTTTGCAAGCTCTTTGTGAAAAGTTAAATAAAAACGTTCAAGAAAAGCAGTAAGAAAATAATGTTGCAGAAGAGCAGGCAGCTAAAGTTAGTTCTTAATATTGGAAGCCTCCTATTTTCTATGATGACGATGATGACGATGAAGAGGAAAGTTCTATTCCTTTGAGAGATCTTATTTCTGAACTTCCTCTGTCAGTTGCAATCACACTCGACTTACCGATTACAGACTCTCTTATAATGGAGGATGAGCATCTTAACACTATTCCGGAAATGGAATCGAACGAAGAAAATGAGTCTAGTGTTAAGGACCTTAACCTAACCCCAAGTGAGTCCGAGGATTTATCCGATATAGAAAGTGAGTGTGATATGCCCGTTTGTGATGATTTTATGACTTTTTCTAATCCTCTCTTTGATTCTAACGATGATTTTACCTCTGGTGATGACGAGTCACTTTCTGGTGAGGACATTCCGAAGGAAAATTTCAAAATTTATTCGAACCCTCTTTTTGATGAAGAAATCAATTCTACTAAGATAGATCCGCATCACTTTAATACAGAGTCTGATCTTATAGAATCTTTGCTTAATCGAGATACTTTGATTGTTTCTTCTCCTAAGTTTGATTCTCTTCTTGAGGAGCTCTCCGGTGAACTCGCTCATATCGATTTGATTTCTCCAGAAATTGATGAAGCCGAATTTGATCCAAAGGAAGAAATTCGTCTTGTTGAGAAATTATTGTATGATAATTCATCTCCTCGACCTCCGGAAAAACTTAATTCTGAAAATTCTGATGCTGTAATCGAATCTTTCTCTCCATCTCCTATCCCCGTTGAGGATAGTGACTCTCTTATAGAGGAGATTGATATTTTTCTTGCTCCGGATGACTCGATACCACCAAGTATTAAGAATGATGACTATGACTCGGAAGGGGATATTCTTTTTCTTGAAGAATTGCTTAGCAATGATTCCCTTTTCCTTCTTGAAATGAGTCATTTCATTTTGATCGTTATTATGATAAATCATCTCCGCGTCCTCCTTCGAAACCACCGGATGATGATGGAATTCAGTTTGATATTGGGCCCGATACGGGAATTTTGACTGCTAAAGTGGTGGATGATATTTCTGAACATTATGTTCTTATGCCTAGTATTTTACCTACCCATCCTACCCGTTGTCCAGTGATTAACACTTTGCTTCCATTTTCATCCAAAAATGAGAACAAAGTTTTCAATTATGGTATTCTTGCTTCTAATGAGGAAAAATATCCTCATCTCTTATCTCATCGGGGCTTTAAAGCTTTCTAGATCATTTCGGATTTTTTTGAAAGCCCGATGATGATTTATGGAGGGGACAGTCCTATCTTGGATGTTCTATTTCTCCATTTCTATCCTCCTTGACCAGCTCAAGTATGGGGGATCGAGTCAAGCTTAGTGACTCATTAATAAACAAGCGCTTCGTGGGTGGCAACCCATGCTTATCCTAATATAATTATAATAATAGTAATGAATAAGTGTGACGTGAGGAGGTTCGCCTCTTCCTTTCTCGTGTTTTGTGGTTTGTGTTGTATGTCCAGGATTGCCCCGGATTATGAAGACTCTCGTGCTCGTGGTTTTGTCCTTCGTTCACTCGAGCTTCAATCCTTAGCATGATTATGGGAATCCAATATCCTAAATCTTATCGACTAACGTTTATCTTTGAGCATACTTAATAAACGGCTTTAGATTTACGTAGAGACCCTTCTTAAAACATTGAGGACAATGTTCAATTCTAGTATGGGGGGATCTATCGATTTGATTGTACCTGCAGTCGTTGTTTTCACGTAATCCCGTTTTTACCACCAAAATACCAAAAAAATGAAAAATTTTAAAAATTTTCAAAAATAAAATAAGTGTTTTGTCACAATGTTTGACTTTCCTGCTGGGTAAAATAAGAATAAATTTTGACTCGATCGAGCGTGTTGAGCTCTTAGCTTTGTCCCTTAACCTTATCTGACTAAGCATTCGCGAATCTTTTTTATTAAAGACTTTAAATTTGCGAAGAACGAGAAATGATAGAGTTAATTATGAGTTAGATGCTAAACAAGGATTATTTGGAAATCTTAAGAGCTCATAAGTGTAATTTGTGGCTTTTTCCTCCCCGAAGCTTCTAACCGGACTAATAATGCGTGCTCTTTTTGAAAATTAAACTTAAATCAATGATTTTTTTATGTAGTCGATAACAATAATTTATTTAGTCTTAGTTCAAATTTATACTTAAATTTTCTAAAAAGAAATTTTCTCTATATCATGGTAATATAAAGTGTTAAAAAAATGAGGTAACAATAATAAAAACTGTGGGCTGATAAAAGTTTACTGCCTCTTGCCGGCTCACAACCGATGTGGCAATCTTCAAAAGAAGGCCCATAGTAAGAATAATAATCCGAGACTGATAAAAGTTTGCTGCATATTGCCGGCTCACAACCGATGTTGCAGCATGTTAGGATCAAGAAAAGTCTCGGTCACTTCCAATATTAACTAGTCAAAGCCCGTAGTTAGTCAATGTCTAGTATGATAAGCTAATATGGCCCAAAGGCCCATGGAAAACCTCCCAAGCCCCATGGCCGACCAATATTGTAGTATAAATACCCTCTCCATGCCTTAGAGAGGGTGTTGGTTGGTTTTGTATTCTCATTTCACTTATGAATTACATGTTTCTTACTTTCTCTCTCTAGAATACATCCTTCCTTCCACTCTCTCTCACTAAGTTCCTTCCCATCTCATATCAAAGATTACTTGTATTCTTCAATTGGTATCAAGAGCCATGGAGTGGTGTGTTTAGTTTTTGTGTTTAATCTTTCTTGTTGGTTTGTTTTTACAAAATCGTCCTTTATTTTTTCTTTTTTGATTTCACAAAGCTTATTGTGTTACACTAATGATTATTTTTAACCTATGGTAATATTCAGATCTAGTATCTTTAAGATATAGGTGTACAAGCTTTGAATCTAGAAAAATATTATTTTTGGTCATCTTTTGTGTTCAAAACCTTTATAAAGAACAATATCTTGATTTTAGATTTTTCGGCTTAAAAACCTTAAAGTTTCTATTTTTCTTGTTCCTATAGGGTTAGTAACACTAGTTGTACACGTATTTTTGCAAAGCAATCATCAAAAAAGTGTCTTTTTGTATTTTTAAATTTTTGGGTTTCGAAGTAGTAGAAGTCGAACAACTGAAGTCGAACAACTGAGTCGAACAACTCAAGTCGAACAACTGAGTCGAACAACTCAAGTCGAACAGCTGAAGTCGAACAACTGAGTCGAACAACTCAAGTCGAACAACCTGAGTCGAACAACTGAAGTCGAACAACTTGGTTTAGTTGCAACCGAACAACCCAACTGCAATGCAAACCGAACAACTTGACCTCAGTTGAAACCGAACAACTTGGTTTAGTTGAAACCGAACAACTTGAAATTTAGTTGAAACCGAACAACTTGAACTCAGTTGAAACCGAACAACTTGAACTCAGTTGAAACCGAACAACCCTAGTTTAGTTGAAACCGAACAACTCAACTCAGTTGAAACCGAACAACCCTAATTCCATTAAGGGAAACCGAACAACTCATTTTTCTAAATTATACGACTTGTAAAATCCCGTGAAACATTAACTTGTTTTTCCCGGTTTTGTCAAGAATTGTAAAATCCCGTGTAGTTTAAGGATTTAAACACTTAAAAGGCAACTTAATTAAACACAATTTCTTTCTACCACCGTTCGATCAACCAAGTAATCTTTTAACATACAAATTTCTCAATGACGACTCTAGCTGACAAAGCAATTCTTTCGGGTGCTGACAATCGTCCACCAATGCTGGAAAAGGATATGTATGATTCTTGGAAAAGCAGAATGGAACTATACATGCTGAATAGACAAAATGGACGAATGATCCTTGAATCCGTTGAAAGTGGTCCACTCATTTGGCCTTCAATTGTGGAAAATGGAGTTACAAGGCCAAAGAAATATTCTGAGTTATCTGCTACGGAAGCACTTCAAGCTGATTGTGATATCAAGGCAACAAATATCATTCTCCAAGGACTACCACCTGAGGTCTATGCATTGGTAAGCAATCATAAAGTCGCCAAGGAAAACTTGGGAAATATTTTAAACTTCTCATGCAAGGAACTTCATTGACGAAACAGGAAAGGGATGTAGCTTTATGATGAATTCGATAAGTTTGCTTATAAGAAGGGGGAATCACTTCGTGAATTCTACTTGAGATTTTCACTGCTACTCAATGACATGAACATTTACAACATGAAACTGGAACAATTTCAAGTGAACACAAAGTTTTTGAATACCCTTCCTCCTGAATGGAGCAAATTTATGACAGATGTCAAACTGGTTCGAGATTTGCACACAACTAACATCGATCAGCTTCATGCTTATTTGGGACAACATGAATTTCATGCAAATGAGGTTCGTTTAATGCATGAACGCAATTCAGATCCGCTTGCTTTGGTTGCAACTCATCATATGATCCAGTCTCCTTATCAAACTCATCAAAACTCATACCAAAACACTCAATTTCAACCAAAAGTTTCATCATTTCAGTCTCCATGGTATGGTTTACCTTATCAGTCTCAACAATACTCAACTCATCAATCATCAACACCTCTCTTAATCACTTATCCATCTAATAAATATCAGTCATCAATTCACCACAACATCTATTCTCCATCATCATCTATACCTCATTTGGAATATGCTTCCTTAGTTGATCAACAATCTGAATTTTCCCAACAAGAATCAGGTTTAATTGTTCCAGTGTTCCAGAAAGGTGATGATCCCATTGATGCTATCAATCACATGATGTCGTTTTTGACTACTTTCGTCATTTACCGTTATCCCACTACCAATAACTAGCTGCGAAATTCGTCAAACCCTAGGCAACAAGCTACCATTAATAATGGAAGAGTAACATTACAACCAATTCAGGGGAGACAAACTTCAGTAGCTGCAGGTACTTCAAGGACTTATACTCCGGGAGCAAGTGGAAACAATTATGGAAAACCAAGAACGGTTATTTGCTACAACTGTAAAGGGGAAGGCCACATGTCCAAACAGTGCACCAAACTAAAGAGGAAACGGATGATTTCGTGGTTACAGATAAAGTGTTGTTTGTTCAAGCTCAATCAAGTGGTCAAATTTTACATGAGTGAGAAAACCTCGCATTTTTGGCAGATCCAGGATTTCCAGAAGGTCAGCCACACAGACTAGTCCCATAACTCACATGCTCTTGATCACGCTGATGATTTTGGATGTATATGACTCTGATTGTGATGAACTAAACACTGCCAAAGTTTCTCTCATGGCGAATTTATCTCTCACTATTGTTCAGAATGGCCTCTTTCTGAGGTACACAATCATGATAATGTGAATAATGATATGACTAATCAAGTTGTGCAGGCTATGCCGTCTTCTGAACAGTCAAATGTTGTGAACTATTTAGAGACTAAAATAACCAGTGGTAGCAATATCATTCCTTATTCTTAGTATCCTGATTGAATCGACAAAGGTAGTTGTTCAAAATTTCTAACTCTTCCCCTACACAACAAGATGGATTTTTGATATTATCTGTGATTGAACAACTAAAAACCTAATTAAGTTCATGTACCCAAGACAATCTGGAAAATAAAAGTGTCCAATGAATACTATAACTGCTGAGCTTGAAAGATATAAGTAACAATTAAAGTGGTTGAAAAAAGCAAAAAACCGGTGATGTTACAAGAGTCAAAGAGTAACGTTTCAGATTTATGCACACAGTCTGTAGAGATTGATCATCTTAAACGAACTCTTTTAGAACATTTAAAAGAAAATGAATCTTTATTGCAAATGGTTACACTTCTCAAAAATGATTTTAAGAAAGAAGAATCTAGAAACCTTGATAGTGAAATAGCCTTAGAAAAGCAGATCAAACACCTAGATAATATCATTTTTAAAAAAGATCAATCCGCACAAACTGTTCACATGTTGACGAAACCTCAGTTTTCTATGATAATACCACTAAACAAGCTCTAGGTTTTCAAAATCCTTTCTATATGAAGAAAGCTCAGCAGTTGGAACCTATGCTATATGTTGGTGATATAATTCAGAAAACCAATCCTATTGTGATCCTTGACTCAGAAGAGACCTTAACACTTGCTGAAGAGAGTCGTTCAAAAATGCTTTTAAAACATAAGGATAATATGATGCAAGAAAAGATAAAACAAATTGATACCACACCAATCGATTATGCTGCTCTTAATAAACTTTATAAAGATTTTGAAACACGGTTTGTTCCACAAACTGAATTATCTGCTGAACAAGCCTTTTGGTCGCATAACTCTGTGAGTTCCTCAGAACCCGATCTTTCTGATAGACCCACCAATGTTGAGGTTCCTAAAGAACTTCCAAAAGTCAGCATGGTTAATACGAGTTTGAAGAAACTTAAATACCATCTTGCTAACTTTGATTTGGTAGTCAAAGAAAGAACCACTCCCACAGCTATCACTGAGGGCACGTGGGGTTTTGAACATACAAAAGCTTGTTTTAGGGATGAAATAATTCCATTTGTAAAAGCTCTGAAGGACTTATTTAGTACATTCAACCAATAATTGGTTGATGAACTTGCTGAAGTCCAAAATATCTTCTATCAAATGGAACATGCTGTGGAACAACATCGTGTAGAGTCAAAAATATTTGAAGTTAAAATGAATCAAGCTTTGAACGAAAATGAACGACTCTTGGAACAAAGAATGAGCAAAGATATTGTGAACTTGATTATAAATTCCTCTATCGATTTTGCCTCTGTGAATGTGCATGAATGTGAAAAGTGCCTCTATGGACATGGCGTCTGTAGATAACACTTCAGGCCCCGTTTCTCAAAGAAAAGAAAGGTGTACGCTTCAGTGCGCTTTATCTTTAAGAGAAGATAAATCTTCTTATTTTTGACCATTCTCATCAACAATGACATATTATCATAAGCTCAGATATTATACAAGTGGATCAACGTACATTAACTTGTATTTTAGCTCACTTGGTTAATCAAAAATGGTAATCACATATGCAATTTTTGAAGGGGAGAAAAGTGAACAAAATATGGTCACAAGTTGATTGATTCTCCAATTGGTCAATATGGCTTTTGAACACAGCAGTTCAGGACCCTGGTACGTGTTTAATTACACATACCTTTGACCATTAAAAATGGACTTAAATGAACAAAAACGTACCAAAAATACATTGTATTAGTATGTTTTGCATTTGAATTGTGCAGGTAACGGATATCCAAGAAAAGGACAAAAACAAAGCAAAAACGACAAAACCGAGCACGGAATGGAAAAGCGTGAAAAGAAAAGTCAAGTTAAAGCCCAAAGTCAAAAAGTCAAAATCAAAAGTCAACCAAAGTCAACCCCGAGAAGAGGCATTGGAATGAGCATCGAAAACCGAACCCGAAAACCTAAATTGTCAAAAGTGGGCCCACCCGTACCCACCTAGTGGGCCCGGGTCAGCCCACTTATATGTTACAATCCTTATAAAATCAAAATTGCCCATGTTCCTTTTTAATCCTTTTCATTTAAATACTGGCCCGTCCCAATTTTTAAAGAAAAAAAGCCCATATCCATAGCCCAATCCCATGATAACTAGTGTTAGCCTTAACCCATTAAAACCTTAACACCATTAGTCCTAAAGGATTGACAATGTTAGTCCAAAAAGGACTAACAATGCAAACCCTAACCTAACTTCAGGGACCATAGATACAAAATACAAGGACTCTCTTTGCAATATCATGTATCACTTTAAGGAACCAAAATTGCCCATTTCCTAAAGAGTTTTACCCTGCTTTTTCCCGCCATTGGTCACTGTATATCTCTTCACACACAAATTGTATGTTTTACCCTGCAACAAGAAGACAAAAACGACACCCTACACTCTTAACCTATTCCCCACATCCCAACAAAACCCCATAACCATGCTGGCAATCCCTAACCCTCCCATTCATCAATACTAAGGACAAAAGATTGAAGGGTTGTGATTCTGAGATTGGGGACCAAGAAAAAATAAAGGGCCAGGATGAAGCTTTGGACTCTCTCACCAAACAAACACAACAAGCACAACTTATTCGACAATATATAGTTTTAGGTTTTCCTTTGTAAAAGAAGGGAGTAGTTTTTTTTAGTTAGTTTTAGTTTCTTTTTGTTGTAGCTAAATTTTATTTTTAATGTAATTTCTTTTAGCATTGTACTCTTTAATTATTAATGAAAGTTTGAATTATCAGTGTTCTTTAAGTTTAAAGTCTTATTATTCAGTTTTACAAATTTGATTTGCAAGTTTGTTTAAAAAATTCTTAAAGTCTGTTTTTTAAGCTATAAGCTCACACTTATAAGCTGTTTGATAGCTTATAAGTGTTAGCTCACTCAAACAAATTTCACTCAGAAAGAATCAAAGAAAAACCATCTTCCTCTTTAATGAGTGCAGGTCGTCCAAATTGTCCTCTGGTATTTGGACTCCGACTGCTCCAAGCATATGACGGAGATCGCTCTCAGCTCACCAATTTCGTCAACAAATTTTTGGGTACAGTCAAATTCGGAAATGATCATGTGGCAAAGATTTTGGGATATGGTGATTATCAGATTGGGAATGTTATGATATCAAGGGTTTACTATGTGGAAGGACTTGGACACAACTTATTCTCCGTTGGGCAGTTTTGTGATTTCTTTTTCTTTTTTCATTTATTTTTTTATTTTCCTTTTTTTTTTTATTTTTTTTTTTCTTCTTTTTTTATTTTATTTTTTTTTTTTCCTTTTTTTTTTTTTTATTTCTTTTTTTTTTGAACATTGAGGTTGCTTTTCGTCAACACACATGCTTCATTCGTAATTTAGAAGGTGTTGATTTATTGACGGGATCTCGAGGCAACAATCTATATACTCTGTCTCTTGGAGACATGATGGGTCCTCTCCCATATGTCTCTTGTCAAAGGCCTCAAAGACTAAGTCCTGGCTATGGCACCGACGTTTGTCTCATCTAAACTTTGGTGCAATCAACCATTTAGCTAGACATGGTCTTGTTCGAGGTCTCCCTAAGCTTAAATTTGAAAAGGACCATCTGTGTTCTGCATGCGCAATGGGTAAGAGCAAGAAGAAACCCCACAAACCTAAATCTAAAGACACCAATATAAAAAACCCTATCTGTTACACATGGATCTTTGTGGACCAATGCGTGTCGCAAGTGTTAATGGAAAGAAGTACATCCTCGTCATCGTCGATGATTACTCACGATTCACATGGGTTAAGTTCTTAAGGTCAAAAGATGAAGCTCCAGATTTCATAATCAAGTTTCTTAAGATGATCCAACTGCGGCTGAAAGTACCTGTTCGACGCATCAGAACAGATAATGGAACTGAATTTGTTAATCAAACGTTGCGTGAATATTATGAGAAGGTTGGTATCTCTCACGAAACATCTGTAGCTCGCTCTCCACAGCAAAATGGTGTCGTTGAAAGATGGAATCGTACGCTAATTGAAGCTGCTCGCACAATGTTGATTTATGCAAAAGCTCTGTTATTTCTATGGGCTGAAGCAGTGGCTACCGCATGTTACACCCAAAATCGTTCCATCATACGCCTTCGTCACGGCAAAACACCATATGAGCTTTTACATGACAAACTTCCTGACTTATCTTTCTTCCATGTATTTGGTGCACTCTGCTATCCAACGAATGATAGTGAGAATTTGGGCAAGTTACAACCAAAGGCTGATATTGGTATTTACATTGGTTATGCACCCACGAAGAAAGCATTTCGAATTTATAGCCGACGTACTAGACAAATCATTAAGACAATTCATGTAGATTTTGATGAGCTGACTGCGATGGCTTCTGAACACAGCAGTTCAGGACCCGTACTTCATGAAATGACTCCTGCAACAATCAGTTCAGGACTCGTGCCAAACCCTCCTCCTTCAACACCGTTTGTACCACCTTCGAGAACTGACTGGGATATGTTGTTTCAACCGTTGTTCGATGAATTACTCAATCCCCCACCTAGTGTTGATCACCCAGCCCCTGAAGTCGTTGCTCCAATTGATGAAGTAGCAGCTCCAGTACCCGCTGTATCAACCGGTTCACCTTCCTCAACTACAGTTGACCAAGATGCACCATCACCAAGTAACTCTCAAACAACACCCGATACCCAACCTCCCGTCATTCCTAACGATGTTGAAGAAGACAATCATGATATTAAAGTTGCACATATGGGTAATGATCCGTACTTTGGTATTCCAATTCTAGAAGTTCCTTCTGATCAAAAGTTCCTTCTGATCAATCTTCATCGTTGAATTCTATTCATACAAATGTGCCTCCCGATCACCAAATTTCTGAACACAATAACAAATGGACTAAGGATCATCCACTTGGAAAATATAATCGGTGAACTGCTAGACGGTTTCCACAAGGCTGAAATACGTGGAGCCAAGTCTTTTCTGTTACTCGATGCTTTCCTCATGTTGTTGAACCGACGACTGTATAAAAATGCTTTGACTCAAGCTTGCTGGATCAAAGCAATGCAAGAAGAACTCAATGAGTTCGAACGTCTTAAAGTATGGGAGCTCGTACCCCGACCAGATAAAGTTATGGTTATTACTTTAAAGTGGATAATACAAAGCCCCCCCCCCCCCCCCCCCCCCCCCCCCCCCCTGGAAACTAGACGAACTGGGAGGTATACTAAAGAACAAAGCTCATTAGTGGCTCGTGGTTACCGTCAAGAGGAGGGAATCGATTTTGAAGAGTCTTTTGCTCCGGTTGCAAGATTAGAGGCTATAAGGATTTTTCTCGCGTTTGCTGCTCATATGAACATGGTCGTCTACCAAATGGATGTGAAGACTGCGTTTCTGAATGGTAATCTGCGGGAAGAAGTTTATGTTAGCCAGCCGGATGGGTTTGTGGATAAAGATAAACCAAATCACGTGTACAAGCTTAAGAAAGCTCTTTATGGGTTGAAACAAGCTCCACGCGCGTGGTATGACATGTTGTCTTCGTTCCTGATATCCCAAGACTTCTCCAAAGGTTTAGTGGATCCCACATTGTTCATACGCAGAGACGGCAAGGAACTACTTCTGGTACAAATATATGTCGATGATATCATTCATTTCTCGCATCTACACATGAAACTTGTGAATAATTTCTAATATCATGTGTTCAAAATTTAAGATGTCAATGATGGGCAAAATCTCATTTTTCTTAGGACTATAGATTTCTCAAAGTCCCAGAGGCATCTTTATTAACCAGTCAAAATATTCCCTTGAATCCTTAAAGAAATACAGTTTTGACTCTTGTGACCCAGTGGATACTCCCATGGTGGAGAAATCCAAACTGGATGAGGATAAAGAAGGGAAAGCCATTTATCCATCACACTATCATGGTATGATAGGCACCCTTATTTATCTCACAGCCAGTAGACCTGACCTACAATTTGCTATATGCATGTGTGCTCGGTATCAGGCTCGGCCTACCGAAAAGCACTTAAATGCAGTAAAAAGGATCTTTCGATATCTAAAAGGAACCGTTAATCGGGGACTATGGTATCTGAAGGATTCTTCGATTGCTCTAACAGCATTTGCAGATGCGGATCATGCTGGTTGTCAAGATACACGCCGTAGCACATCTGGTAGTATGCAATTTTTGGGAGATAGACTTATCAGTTGGTCATCAAAAAGGCAGAAAAGCGCTACGATATCCAGTACGGAAGCTGAATATATTGCTTTGTCCGGCTGTTGTGCTCAAATCCTTTGGATGAGATCACAGCTTACCGACTATGGCTTTGGTTTCAATAAAATTCCAATGTACTGTGATAACAAAAGCGCTATTGCCTTATGCTGCAACAACTTCACATTCCAGATCAAAAGCATATTAGACATCAGATTTCACTGTTTCAGGAGCATGTTGAGAATGGGGTGATCGACATTTACTTTGTCAATACGGACGTATCAACAAATAGCGGACATTTTCACTAAAGCTCATGGACCGAGAAGAATTGAAATTTCTGATCAAAAGCTGGGGAATGTAGAGTTTTACGCGGTGACTCTGAACAATTGGCAGATGAAGTTGATGAATAGTGGGTGGTACCTTTTCACATCATTCTGTTCATATGTTATACATAAAATATAAAAACCAAAAGATTTCATTTTTTAGAAAACTTTTAAAAACAAATTTCAAAATATATAATCTATAAAACAAAGACAAAAATAAAAAAAATATGGAAAAATATAAAAAGAGGTAATAAAGCATGTCTTTCTGAAAATTTGATAACATTTACGCTTTAGAAATGTCATTCAATAATGATACGAGGGCTGTAATGAAGTTTCGAGCAGAAGTTACAAATATTTTCAAAATATGCCAAATGGCTTGCTATTATTTCAGATAGTAACCCGGACATCATTTTAAAGGCAAGTATTCCGTCAAAAAGGAAACTTGACCTCTCAACGGGAATTTATTCTCGGGCATGGTCTACTTTATGACCATGCAAAGGCTTGTGATTACTTTGCATCACAACCCGTGCTTCCTATATTTCCATAAGTGTACGCGTCAGTGCACTTATGTGTTAAAATAAGAGAAATCTTATTTTTGTGTTTGTTGTTTTTCACAAACAAAACATTGCTTCATCAGAAAATGCTTTTTCAATGACATTCGTCTTCTCAAACAACGACCATAACTCTTTAAATAGAAAACGGGTCAGTGTTAAGGGGGAGCAAATGTCAAATATCTTCTTCATAATAAAATGTGCTTAAAGGGAAAGGCTTGTTAAACAATACGGAAATAAAATTTACTTATGGAAAAGTTAATTAAGTTTAGCTTATGTGTGCCTTAATTGCTATGTGTTTAGGGACTACTTTGCAAAATTAAGTCTATAGGTATGATAGTATAAACATTAGGGACTATTTGTGCTATTTGTTTATCTTGTATATGCCTTATAAAACTTTGCTATGCAAAATAAAAGGGTATCGAAACTAGAAGGGCTAAATGTGTCAAAAACAAAAATTGTTTTATATCATTCCACCCAACCCGTCCTTTTACACACACAAACACACACTAAACTTAAAATTTTTTCTCCCTTTCACTCGTTCGATCGCCAACCTTCATTGCATCATTTCGAGTTGTTTTCAAGCATAAGGTATAATTAAAATCTCGTTCTACTCCTCCTAAACAACTCATAACTCGAAGTAATTAAGATTTCATTCAGATTTGAGCTCGAAAACCCTAATTCTCAAATTAGGGTTCATCAAATTCAAAGATGTATAAATCTTCAAATTAACTGAGGGGTTATGATCGCGTTGGAGTGTAGAAGATATGTCTAATACAGTTTTTTGTATCATTAACTTTTGAATTAGTTATACTCAATTGTTTGCTCGAAAATTTAGGAGTTTTCAAAATAATGTAGAATGTTTCTGGGTTTTGTGTTAGGGAGTTTTCAATTTCTCTTTATTGAATATGTTTGGCCTATTAAATATTTCTCTCCATTGTTTGTCAGGTTGTTGTGTGATTATACTAAAGTTGTTCTAATGGTTCGTTTTTGATCATACTTGAGTGTTGTGCTTAAAATTGTTGTTCTCTTAGTATCTTCATGATAGTTTTAACTCATTATATGCTAAAGAAACATATGTGAGTGTCTACAAAGACTTGTTTGTCAAATGGACATACTGAAAACGACAACCCAATTACGTTGGAACCGAACTAACTATAAGGTAGTGGAACGAACAACCCACTTACGTTGGATAAACCGAACCACTATAAGGTAGTAGGAACAGAACTACTATGTGTAGAAGGAACGAACAACTGTCTAGACAGTTGGACCGAACAATTGTTTTACTGTAGGAACCGAATAACTGTCTTCGACAGGTAGAAACCAAAACAACTTTGTTTTATTAGGAACCGAACTACTCATCTTACTTGAAGGAACCGAACAACTTTGTTTAAGAGGAACCGAACTACTCAGTTTACTAGAAGGAACCGAACAACCTAGTTGTTAAAAGGAACCGAACAACCATAGATAATAGGAACCGAACAACTTGCTTCATGAACGAACCGAACAACTTGGAGATTAGTAGGAACCAAACAACTAAGGGTTAGCAGGAACCGAATAACTATCATATAAGGAACCGAACAACTTATTGTAGTAGGAACCGAATAACTAAGAGCTAGTAGGAACCGAACAAATAAGTTAATTAAGGAAACCAAACAAACAGTTTAAAAGACCCAAAACACTTAAGATCTAATTTTCATTTTTAAAGGCGATAAAATCTTTATTAGGGAGATAATTAAATATTGGTAATTATTCACTCTAACAAGTTAAATTAGCTAAGTTTGTCCATTTTAAATGAATAGATCTTAATAAGTGCAAAGTCTTAAAGTTCCTAATGCATCGTTCACATCCTGAATCAACTTCACATGCTCACTAAATAGGTCTCTATAGTACATTGTATAACATTGATTGTACATAAACTGTATTGATCCTATCTTAGCAGAATCATGAACACTACAAAAGAACAGCAATAGGAGTTGGATGATGCTCTTGTCGCACCTGAAAACCGCCTCAAGATAGAGGAAAAGCAATCTCCGACTGAGCTCCAATCTTAAATCCAAGGAACCTACTCTTCAAGTGGTGCTAGATGCTCTCAAACTCATTTCATTCTATAATGCATTTGAGATCTCACTGATGGTACTGAGTATATACATGCAAGTTTTTGGGTACTATCACCAGTCATCACTCGGGGGGGGGCACTTCTGTTTCATAGTTGGATGGCAAAAAAGTCACACGTTGTAAACCACCCCAAAAATGTTGTCGCAGCGAAAATATGTCAGGGGGCTTATTCAATAATACACTAGCACCAGATAACAGAGAACGACCTTCTAAATGTGTCGTTTGTAAACAATCACGTTGGTTTTCTGAAATAACTCATAGTTGTCCCATAAATTGCATCACCATGAAACTTGAAAGTAAGGACCTCCAATGCACATCAAATAATCCAAGCATCTAATTCACCTGAGAAAAACATGCTTAAAAGTGTCACATAAAAGTTGGTGAGTTCATAAGATAGTTTAAATTTAATGTAAGTTTCATCAAATATATTTATACACTGTGTCATCATAGTACATGGAAAATGTTTATAAATAATGCACACAAGGACCCATTTTATGTTACCAAAAATGTACCAGTCTTTATCCAAAGATACTTATAATAATGCATGACAAATTTAACGTCACCAAAATGTTCCAAGTATGTATGTGTCGGGGGGCCCTGTAGTCCCCAACATGATCCGACATGTTATAACGTTCGTTCCCAGTGATAGCTAGTCACCCGAACGGGGGTTGTCAATCCCGAATAGATCTATTTTATATCATTCGCGTGGACATCACGCTATAATGTTCGTTACCTGCGATAGCTTAATCGCCTGAACAGGGATCCACACCCGAATAGATCTATTTCATAAATTCGCGACACCTCTTGTTAGGGATTTACGTTCATGACGCTGTGACGTAGACTTGTTGTATATACCCGATTCGGGCAGTGATACAAATAATGTGTTCCTTTATTGGGTGTTCCTCACAAGAACACCCGGGCATGTAATGCTTGTTGGCCCCGCAGGCGCCAAACAAATCGTAATCCGAAAATCATTTCAAATGTAAAGTATGCATTTGTGACCAAAAATAAAGTCAAACAATGTATCCCATAGCGAGCTATGCAAATAAGTATGTAAACCAATTTGAAATCAATCATGTAAATGTGTTTGTAATGAATTGCAAAATCAAGTATGTGAACCAAGTGTGTAGAATAGTATGTAAAAGATATTGTGAACAAATATGTAAACAAGTTATATTGAGCATGTATTCTCCCCCGAGATTTGTAAAGCAATGTAAAACAGGTGAAAGAGGGGCTATAAACTCACATCGATGGTGAAGAACGATTGACGGGAATGGGCATTTAGTATGCACAACACGAACAGAAAGACCGGAACGGCTCGACTGAGAAGTAGCAACTAATCCTAACGCCTAAGTCTCACTAGTCTAGGGTAATGCGTTTGGATTCTTTTCCGATAAATGATTACATCAACGCAACACGTTGATAAAAGATTTAGATTTAAAGTGGTAATAGTTTGGTGGTTGGTTAAATAAATAAATTGAAAATATACGCAAAGTGTGTAATATATTTCGTATATATTGCATAATGATAAATGACCAAATATATAGTTCCTATCATAAATTATATATTAAGATACCCACCCAAAAGGATAACTCGAAGCACATATATGTACACACATGTGTGTTCCCTAAAAGATGACAATAAAATAAAATGGTTTAATTTATATTAATTTACTTTCAAGTATTATATAAGAAAAATAATAAAAATTAAAGAAACTAAATAATTCGACACGTTCCCGGATATCCCCAAATGATTTAATGGAAAGTTTCTTTATAAAAATAACACACGTTTTAAATCTGCAAATTATGTTAAACGACGTTTTTAAAACTCTTACAATAGTTATGATGTTATTTTCTAGTTGCTAATTATAAATTAAGATTATTTTTTTAATTTTAATACCTTGTTTCCTCGATGGGTTGCTAGAACTATTTACCCATTTGTAAAAGTATGTTTCGTTTGTTTAACCGGTTATTGTTATATTACGAATGTGAAATCATTGAATTTATATAACTTAAACCTTTTTCAAAATAATACATGTTGAAATTTAATCATGTGTTCAATACACCTGATTTTGCAAGATTAATTAATACACGGGTACACATTTATTTATCCATTTTTAACCAACAATATATATATATATTTATAATATATATATATATCGGTTTATTTTTTATAAATCTCGCTGATAATTTTTTTATTTATCGATCTATTAAAATTTTGTTATACCAAACGCACCCTTGCGGGATGCAGCTTTCAATACAAACGCCCTTTACAGTTTTCCTCCTGTCCCAAACAACACCAACGTGGTGTATTTCTGTCCAAATCAAACACACCCTTACGGGTTTCTGTCAACCCAAACGCTCCCTTATGGCAAATCTGTCAAGCCAAACGCTCCCTAGGTTTGTTTTATCATAACCAAACACATCCTATGGCTGATCTTAACCCAACCGCACCCTTTGTGGTGATAAAACCCAAACCAAACGCACCATTGGCTATTTCATAGCCAACCCAAACGCACCTGTGGTGCTTTCTGTCGAACCAAACGCGCTCCTCTGTGTACAAAACCAAACCCGAAACCCAACCCAAACCATGGCGGCGGCTGTCAACCGGCTGTCCACGCAGCCATCCCGACCCTGACCAAAAACAAACACCCCTGGCTGTTTGATCAAACCAAAACGAACCCGCTTGGTGCTTATATTATAAACCAAACAACCCCTTGGGTGTTCAGATTAATATATAATGTTTATTCTAGTACTGTGGTTTTAAACCCGGGGCACACTTGTTGGCTGGGAAAAACACAACGAACGCACCCTGGTTGATATGAACACCAAACGCACCCTCGTTGTTGGCGACAGAAAATCAAAATCACCCTTGCTCGGGTTTACATAAACCAAACGTACCCCGGGTCAGTTGAGACCCAAACCCCAAACGCACCCTTGTCGTTGACAACACGCACCCATGCTGGTATAAAACCACAGCGCAACCTTGTGGTGTGTGATACAGCGTGCTGGCGCGTGGCGATAAGTGGCAGTGGGGATGATGGTGACGAGGTTGTTATGGTGGTGTGGAGATGATGATGATGATGTTATGATGAGGGTGGCAGCGGCGGCTGAGACAGGCCGAGGGGGGGGGGGGGGGGAAAGGCGCGTGGAGGAGAGTGGGTGTGGGGATCGAATAGATCCGGTGATGAGGAGTGTTTTTGGAGTTGGCCGGAAAAGTCCACCGGAAAACTTTTCCGGCAACTACAAAAAACACTCCTCATCAACCGGATCTATTCGATCCCACTCCACTCTCCTCACGCGCCTTTCCCCCCCGCCCCCCCCCCCCCCCCTCGGCCTGTCTAAGCATCCGGATGCCCCTTCATCATAAATCAATCAGCATCATCTCCACACCACCATAACAACCTCGTCACCATCATCCCCACTGCCACTTATCGCCACGCGCCACCACTGCTGTACAACCACCACTAAGGGTGCGAGTGGTTATTATACCAGCATGGGTGCGTGTGGTTCAACGACAAGGGTGCGTTTGGGGTTTGGGTCTCAACTGACCCGGGGTACGTTTGGTTTATGTAAACCCGAGCATGGTGGATTTTGATTTTATGGTCGCAAACCAACGGAGGGTGCGTTTGGTGTTCATATCAACCAGGGTGCGTTCGGTTGGTGTTTTCCAGCTCCAACAAGGTGTTGCGTCAGGGTTTATAAACAACCACCCACATAGGGGGGGTTTGGTTTATATTATCGCACACCATAGCGGGTGCGTTTGGTTTGTATCATATACAGCAGGGTGTTGTTTTTTGGTCTGGGTAGGATGGCTTGCCGGGGCGACGGGTTGACAGCCTCCGCCATGGGTTTGGGTTGTGTTGTCGGGTTGGTTTGTAAACACAGAGGAGGCGGTTTGGTTCGACAGAATCTCAACAGGTGCGTTTGGGTTGGCTATGAACGTAGCCAATGGTTGCGTTTTTTGTTTCTTGGTTTGGGTTTTTCACCACAAAGGTCAAAAAAGGGTGCGGTTGAGGTTAAAGCATCAGCCATAGGATGTGTTTGTTATGATAACAAACCTAGGGAGCGTTTGGATTGAAAGATTTTCCATAAGGAGCGTTTGGGGTTGACTGAAACCCGTAAGGGGGCTGTTGATTTGGACTGAATTACACAGGGGTGTTGTTTGGGACTGGAGGTAACTGTAAGGGGCGTTTGGTTTGACTGCTGCACCGCAAAAGGGTGCGTATGGTTATAAACAAATTTTTATATATAGATAAATAAAATTTTATCGCGGGATTTATAAATATATAAACCGGATTATATATTTATATATTTTATATATTATATGTGGTGGTTTTTAAAATTGGTTTAAATAAATGTGTCATGATATTAATTAATCTTGCCTAACTCATGTATAGTGAACACATGATGTAAATTTCAAATTGTATATTTGAAAAAGGGGTTTCTCAGTTATATAATTTCAAGATTTCAAATTCGTAATATTATCATAACAGGATAAACAAACGGAAACTTTACTTTTACAAATGGGGTAAATATTCTAGCAACCACATCGAGGAAACAAGGTATTAAATTATAAAATAATCTTATATTTTATAATTAGCAACTAGAAAATAACATCTAACTAACTTATTTGTTAAGAGTTTTAAACTGTCGTTTAAATAATTTGCAGATTTAAAAGTGTGTTATTTTATAAAGAAACTTTTTCATTAATCATTTGCGGGATATCTGGGAACGTTTCGAATTATTAGTTTCTTTAATTTTTATTATTTTTCTTATATTACTTGGAAAGTTTTATATAATCAAACCCATTTTTGTTTTATTGTCATCTTTTAGGGAAAACACATGTTGTGTATCATTACGTCTCGAGTTATCTTTGGTTGTGGGGTTTAGGTATCTTATATAAATTTTGATAGGAAAAACTATATATTGGTAATTTATCATTATGCAATATATACGAAAATATATTAAACACTTTGAGTATATTTTCAAAATTTTAATTTATTTAACCAAACCACCAAACTTATTACACTTAAATTCTAAATCTTTTATCAACGAGTTTCGTTGATGTAATCATTTATCGGGAAAAAGAATTCCAAACGCATTAACCTAGACTAGTGAGACTTAGGCTGGTTTGGATAGTTGATATTATCAGTCGAGCCGTTACGGTCTTTCTGTTATGTGTTGTGCCATACTAAATGCCCATTCCGTCAATCGTTCTTCACCATCGATGTGGAGTCTTTAGCCCCTTCTTTCACTCTGTTTTAACAATGCTTTACAAATCTCGGGGGGGAGATACAGTTCAATATAAACTTGTTTATATATTTGTTCACAATATCTTTCTACATATATTCTACCACACTTGATACATTCTTGATTTTGGCAATTCTTACAAAACCACGGTTTTCATGATTATTTCAAATTGGTTTACATACTTTTTGCATAGATCTGCTATGGATACATTGTTTGACTTTTTTTTGGTAACTAATTTGCATACTTACATTTGAAATGATTTTCGGATTACGATTTGTTTGGCGACCTGCGGGCCAACAAGCATTACATGCGGGTGTTCTTGGAGGAACACCACTTAATGAGGAACACATTATTTCTTGATATCATGCCCGAATGGGTAATATACATACAAGTCTACGTCACTGCGTCATGAATGTAATATCACTTAGGGGTGAGCGCGAATGTTATGAAATAGATCTATTTCGGGTGTGGACTACCTGTTCAGGCGATTAAAGCTATCGCGGGTAACGTATGCTTTATAGCGTGATGTCCATGCGATATGATATTAAAATTAGATTTATTCGGGATTGACACACCCCGTTCGGGGGTTACTAGTATCACTGTGGAACGAAACGTTATAAAACATGTAGGATATTGGTTGGGGTATCCAGGGACTCCCCCGACACTACATACTGGAACATTTTGGTGACCGTTAAATTTGTCAATGCATTATTTATAAGACATCCTTTGGGATTAGTCATGGTACTTTGGTAACATAAAATGGGTCGTGCATATTTTATAAACATTTTACATGGTACTATGATGTCACAGTGTGACATAAATTATTTGTTGAAACTTAATTCATATTTCAAAAGAATCTATGAATTCTCACCAACTTTTAATGTTGACACTTTTAAGCATGTTTTTCTCAGGTGAAATAGATGCTTGGATTATTTGATGTGCATTGGAGTCTTTACATTCAAGTTTTTCATGGTGATGCAATTATGGGACAACTATTATTTTGATTTCAGAAAATTAACGAGATTGTTTTACAAACGACACATTTAGAGGTCGTTCTCTTGTATCTTGTGCTATTGTATTATGAAGTAATGCCCCCTGACATATTTCCGCTGCGACACATTTTTGGGGGTGTTACAAACTGTGTGACTTTTGCCATCCAACTTGAAACGAAGTGACGAGTGATGTCTGGTGATAGTGACCCAGAATTCTTGCATGTATATCTCAGGAACATCAGTAGAGATCTCAAATGCATTATAGGACTGGAGTAATAGTGAGTTTGAGAGCCATATAGCACCATCTTGAATAGTTAGGTTCCTTGGATTTGAGATTTGAGCTAGTCGGAGGATTGATTTTTTCCCTATCTTGAGGTGGTTTTAAGGTGCGACAGAGCATCAATCCAACTCCTTTTGAGTTCTTTTGTAGTGTCATGATTCTGCTAGTAGGATCAATACCAATCTTATGTACAATCAATGTTATAAATGTTTTTAGAGACTATTTATGATGCTGTGAAGTTGATTCAGGATTATTGTGAACGATTGCATTAGGAACTTAAGGACTTTTGCATTATTAAGATCTATTCATTTAAAATGACAACTTAAGCTAATTTTTAACTTGTTTAGAGTGAAATAATTAACCATTCTTAATTATCTCCCTAAATTAAGATTTTAAATCGCCCTTTAAAAATGAAAATTTGATCTTAAGTGTTTGGTCTTTTAAATTGTTGGTTTGGTCCTTAATTAACTTATCTTGTTCGGTTCCGTACTTGCTCTTAGTTTTATTCAGTTCCTACTACAATAATTGTTCGGTTTCCTTATATGATAGTTATTCGGTTCCTGCATAACACCTTTGTGGTTTCGGTTCCTACTATCTCCAAGTTGTTCGGTTCGTTCATGAAGCAAGTTGTTCGGTTCCTATTATCTATGGTTGTTCGGTTCCTTTTAACAACTAGGTTGTTCGGTTCCTTCTAGTAAACTGAGTAGTTCGGTTCCTCTTAAACAAAGTTGTGCGGGTTCCTTTCAAGTAAGCTGAGTAGTTCGGTTCCTAATAAACAAAGTTGTTTGGTTTCTACTGTCAAGACAGTTATTCGGTTCCTACTGTTAAAACAAATTGATTCGTTCCAACTGTTCAGACAGTTGTTTCGGTTCCTTCTCAACTTAGTTGTTTCGGTTCCTATTTCTACCTTATAGTTGTTCGGTTCCAACGTAAGTGGGTTGTTCGGTTCCTACTAACCTCTATAGTTTGTTTCGGTTCAAGTAAGGTGGTTGTTACTGTTCATTTTTGTCATTTGACAAACAAGTCTTTGTAGACACTCACATATGTTTCTTAGATATAATGACGTTAAAACTATGATGTAGATACTAAAGAGAACAACAATTTAAGCCACACACGTAAGATGATCAAAAACGAACCATTTCTTTAACAACTTTAGTATAATTCACAATCGAACTACAAACAATGTGAGAATTTATAGAAAACTTATTCATTAAGAGGAAATGAAAATCTCCCCTACACAAAACCCAGAAACATTCTACATTATTTTGAAAAACCCCTAATTTCTCGAGCAAACAAATGGTATAACTAATTCAATGTTATGACTACAAAAACTCGTATTAGACATATATTTCATACAACTCAACGCGTTCTAACCCTCAGTTAATTGAAGATTTATACATCTTTGAAGTTGTATGAACCTATTTTGAGAATTAGGTTTCGAGCTCAATATATGATTGAAAATCTTAATTTCTTGAGTTATGAGTTGTTTAGAGGAGTAGAGAGAATTTTATTTATGCCTTTGTTGTGATAACAAAACTCGATAATGATGCAATGGAAGGTGGCGATTCGATACGAGTGAAAGGGAGAAAAATTTTAAGTTTAGTGTGTGTTTATGTGTGTAAAAGGACGGGTGGGGTGGATATGTTATTAAAACAATTTTTGTTTGTTGACATCATTTAGCCCTTCTAGTTGTTCGATACCTTTTATTTTGCATAGCAAAGTTTTATAAGGCATATACAAGATAAACAATAGCACCCCCAAATAGTCCTAATGTTTTTACTATCCATTACTATAGCTTATTTTGCCCAAAGGTAGTCCCTAAACACTAGCAATTAAGCCAAAATAAGTAAACTTAATTAACTTTCCTTTAAAGTAATTTATTTCGTTTTGTTTAAACAGCCTTTTCCCTTTATGCACATTTTATTATGAGAAGTTATTTTGACCATTTTGCTCCCCCTTTAAACCACTGACCCGTTTTCTATTTAAAGAGTTGTAGTCGTTGTTTGAGAAGACGAATGTCATTGAAAAAGCATTTTCTGATGAAGCAATGTTTTGTTTGTGAAAAACAACAAACACAAAAATAAGATTTCTCTTTATTTTATCACATTAAGTGCACTGACGCGTACACTTTTGAAAATTATAGGAAGCAGGGGTGTGATGAAAAAGTAATCACATGCCTTTGCAATGGTCATAAAGTAGACATACATGCCGTGAATAAATTCCCGTTGAGAGTCATGTTTCATTTTCGACGGAATACTGCATTTAAATGATGTCTGGGTTACTATCTGAATAATTAGCAAGCCATTTGGCATGATTTGAAAACATTTCAGTAACTTCTGCTCGAACTTCATTTTACAGCCTTCGTTTCATTATGGATGACATTTCTAAGAGCGTAAATGTTATCAATTTTCAGAATCATGCCTTTATTCCTCGTTTTATTTTTTTCTTTTTTTTAATAATTTTTTTCTTTGGTTTTAAATATTTTATATTTTTGTATTTTGCTTTTATAAAAGTTTTCTCAAAAATGAAAAATATTTTTGGTTTTTAGAGTTTTATGTATGTATTTAATATGAAACAGATTATGTGAATAGGTACACCACTATATTCATCAAATTCATATGCCAATTGTTTAAGCGTCTCGGCGGTAAAACTCTACATTCCAGCTTGTTGATAGAAATTCAATCTTTCTCGGCCCTAAGAGGCTTTAGTGAAAAATGTCCCGCTTGTTGCTACTCGTATTGACCAAGTAAAGTATCTCGATCAACCCAATTCTCACATGCTCCTTGTAAGTGAAATCTGATGTCTGTATGCCTTGACTGGATATGATGAACGTTTATGTTGCAGCGTTAGGCTAATAGCGCTTTTGTTATCATAGTACATTGGAATTTTATTGAAACCAAAGCCATAGTCGGTAAGCTGTGATCTCATCCAAGATTTTGAGCACACAACCAGACATACTTGCAAATATATTAGGCTTACGTACCGGCGATATCGTAGCGCTTTTTGCCTTTTGTATGACCAACTGTAAGTATATCTCCAAAATTGCATACTACCAGTTGTGCTTACGGCGTGTATCTTGACATCCAGCATGATCCGATATGCAAAATGCTGTCCTTAGAGCAATCGAAGATTTCCTTCAGATACCATAGTCCCGATTAACAGTTCCTTATTAGATATCGAAAGATCCTTTTTACTACTTTTAAGTGCTTTTCGGTAGGCCGAGCCTTGATACATGCACACATGCTATATAGCACAAATGTAGGTCAGGTTCTTACTGGCTGTGAGTTAAATAAGGGTGCCCTATCATACCCTTGATAGTGTGGATGGATAAATGGCTATCCATTCTTTATCCTCATCAGTTTTGATTTCTCCACCCATGGGGCGTATCCACTGGGTCACAAGTGTCAAAACTGTATTTCTTTAAGGAATTCAAGGGATTTTATTGATCGGGTTAATAAAGATGGCCTCTATGGGGACTTTGATTAATCTATGTAGTCTGTAAGAAAATGAGATTTTGCCCATCATTGACATCTTAAATTTGAAACACATGATTTTAGATAATTAGGTCACAAAGTTTCAGGTTGTATGTAGAGGCAGCAAAGATTGATATCATTCGACATATATTTGTACAGAGTAGATTCTTTTCCGTTCTCTGCGTATGAACAATGTGGGAGTCCACTAAACTTTGGAGAAGTCTTGGGATATCAGGAACGAAGACAACATGTCATACCACCGCGCGTGGAGCTTGTTTAAACCTATAAAGAGCTTTCTTAAGCTTGTATACGTGATTGGTTTATCCTTTATCCTCAAACCCAATCCAGCTGGCTACATAAACTTCTTTCCCGCAGATTTACCATTCAGAAAAACGCAAGTTTTCATATATCCATTTCGGTAGACGACATGTTCATTTAAGCAGCAAAACGCATGAGAAAAATCTCTTATGGCTCTATCTTGCAACCGGAGCCAAAAGATCTCTTCAAATTGAATACCTCCTCTTGTCGGAACAGAGGCCATAATTGAGCTCTTGTTCTTTAGTATACCTCCAGTTTGTTCTCAGTTTCATTTGGATATCCACTTTAAAGTAAAAACACTAACTTTATCTGGTCGGGGGTACGTAGCTCCCATACTTTAGACGTTCGGAACTCATTGGTTCTTCTTGCGTTGCTTTGTCCAGCAATGCTTGAGTCAAAGCTTTTTTATACGTCTTCGGTTCAACACAGTGAGGGAAGCATCGTAGATACAGTAACAGAAAAGAGGCCTGTGCTCATGTAATTGCAGCGTGTGGAAATTGGTCTAGCGAGATCTCATCGGATTATATTTTCAAGTGGATGATCCTTTGTCCATTTGTTATTGTGTTCAGAAATTTGGTAGATCGGGAGGCACATTTGTATGTATTAGAAATTCAACGATGAGATTGATAGAAGGAGACTTTTGTTCAGAAGGAACTTCTAGAATTGGTAATCCAAAGTACGATCATTACCCATTTGTGCAACTTTAATATCATGACATTGGGCTTCTTCAAATGTTTAGGTATGAGGGAGGTTGGGTATCGGGTGTTGTTTGAGAGTTACTATGGTGATTGGTAGCATCTTGGTCAAACTGTAGTTGAAAAAGTAAACGGTTGATACAGAGCGGGTACTAGAGGCTGGATTCTTCTTCAATTGGAGAAACGACTTTCAAGGGCTGGGTGATCAACACTAGGTGGTGGGATGCGAGTAATTTCTTTCGAACAACGGTTGATACATACATATCTTAGTCAGTTCTCGAAGGTGGTATAAACGGTGTTGAAGGAGGAGGGTTTGGCACGAGTCCTGAACTGATTGTTGCAGGAGTCAATTGAATGAAGTGCCGGGTCTGAATTGCTGTGTTCAGAAGCCAGCGCAGTCAGATCATCAAAATATACATTGAATTTGTCTTATTGATTGTTATAGTACGTCGCGATATAAATTCGAAATGCTTATCTTAGTGGTGGCATTAACAATGTAAATACAATATCAGCCCTCACCTTTGGCTATAACTTGCCCAAATTCTCACTATCATTAGTTGGATAAGCAGAGGTTACCCTGAATTTTGATAAGTCTCTAGAGCGTGCAACACAAATACATGGAGAAAGAGAAGTCAGGAAGTTTGTATGTAAATTCTCCATTTGGTGTTTTGCGTTGACGAAGGCGTATGATGGAACGTTTTGGGTGTAACATGCGGGTAGCCACTGCTTCAGCCCATAGAAATAACAAAGCTTTTGCATAAAATACATTGCGCGAGCAACTTCAATTAGCGTACGATTCCGTCTTTCAAGACACTATTTTGCTGTGGAGGAGAGTACAGATGTTTCGTGAGAAATATATCTTCTCTAATATTCACGCAACAGTTTGATTAACAAAATTCAGTTCCTATTATCTGTTTCTGATGGCGTCGAATCAGGTCTTTCAGCGCAGTTGAATCATCTTGAGAAACTTGATTATAAAATCTGGAGCTTCATCTTTTGACTTAAGAATTAACCCATGTGAATCGTGAGTATATCATCGACGATGACGAGGATTTGTTTTATTATATCGCCAACTTCCCCATTAACACTTGCGGACAAGCCATTGTTGGCAACAAACTTGGTACATATCAGGGTTAACTCTTGGAAACGTTCAGTGTATGCTGGAACATCGTTTCCCTTGACCTTCAGATTCCACAGCTCAATTTCTAATTTCTTGATTTCACCCTGCGGACAATACTTGTCCGTCATCTTTTTCTTGAGTACTTCCCAAGTCATGGCATATGCCTCTGGACCTAAGGTTCTTATCTGACCATTCCACCAAGTCAAAGCAGCACCTAACAGAGTGCAGGTGGCAAACTTTACTTGGTTCTCAACGGCACAACCGCTGATATTGAAAACTGACTCCATCTTTTCAATCCATCGAGTTAAACCGACCACGCCTTCAGCCCCTTTGAAGTTTAAAGGTTGACACTTCATAAAGTCGGCGTAAAAACAAGGGCACGCAGTTTGTACATTCCTTCGGTTATCCCCGTGCGAACTGTGGCTTCCATATCCATTGGTGGAGTTTCACAAGAGAGCTTGGTCGATCATCGCTTGGACGGATTCGAGGGTCATGTTGTTTGGGTTGATGTCATTGACATGGGTATTTGGTCCTCCTCTGGTTGTAGGTGCCATGATTTGTCTGGATCACAAAAGATAAAACATGAGGTTACGTGACAGAATATAATAATATATAGATGAGATAATCCACACAAGAGAAGTATATAGTACAATGTAACACATCCATTTCATTCATAACTTTGAAAATTTTACATGAAATAGTCGTCTGAATACACATAGTACAATACAAAAGATCTAAGGCTATGCTAGCGGGGAAAACCCCTAATACTTAGCATGCCTGTACAATGACCTAGCAAGATACAATAACATAAATCACTAGATGTGACTGTCGGCATCCCCAGAAGCCTCCTGGTGATCTGGAATCCTAGCCTCTGGTCCTGGCTGTCTAGCTCTCCTCTGCGGCTCTCGCAGTGCCAACAACTCAGTCTGCATGTCGCTCATCTCTCGCCTCATGTCTCTGATGACTCGGAGAGCCTCTACCATCTGGTCCTGGCGCCTACGATCAGTCTCTCGAAGTGCTGCTAACTCAGCATGCTGCATCTGAAAGCGAGTCTCGTGTACCTGGTGCTGTGTCTGAATGAGAGTACTCTGCAGCTGTAGCTGTGTCTGGTGTGCCTGTAGATAGGTCTCATGTGCATACACATGATCACGATGGGTCTGAAGCTCCTGATGAGTCGCCTGGCTCAATCCTATCGAACGAGCCCAAGCCTCTCGGGAAGCATAGGCCTCCTCCTCCACCATCCATACTGTCTCCTGGAGAGTCATCCTATCCCCCATAAGTAAATCGACCCGCTGCGAGTTCATATCAACTCGCTGTGATATACGAGACCTACCATCCTGAGCATCCTCTAGTAGGGCATACAAGTCCTGTGTATCCCTCTCGTGGAGCTCAGCAAGCTCTACAACCCTAGTGTTGACCTCTCCCACGGTCATAGGTGCTATCTCTGGAACTGCCTCTGCCGGATCTACCCAAGTATCCCTAATCCCGTACCCAACATCTCTAATCCCCTGTCGCCTCTCTTCAGCATCTACCGTGCTAACAAATCCATAATCTATCCCTCGACCTCTGGTAGGTCTAGCAGTAGAACTCTCTCCGATCTCATATCTGGAGCCTATAGTGGACAAATACAACCTCTTGCGGGGAGGCTGCTCAGACTCGGGAATATCATCCCTACGGTCAACAGGTGGTGGTATGTATAGAGATGGTGGTAGTGGTGGTAGTGGGGGTGATGGTATAACAGGCTCTGTTCTCTCAGGTGGGAAAACAGGCTCATCAACAGGTACAACAATAGCAGAGTCGGCCAGAGCTAAGTGCTCCTCCTCCTCCTCCTCCTCGTCCTCATCATCGGTGTCATCCCTAGATGAATCGCCGTCATCATCATCTCCATCATCTCCCCCGTCCATAGGATAGTCAACCGGACCATCCTCTGTCTCATCATCCTCGTACTCCTCTGGATCCTCCTCGGGATCCGACTCAGTAACATATCCGGGTGACTCAGCAGTAGGTGAATCAATAGGAGGTAATGGCTGCTCCTCAGTCGGAAACTCATGGTCATCCTCCAATGGTATATACTCAAGGTATATAGGCTCTGACACGTAGTTAGGATCATGTGCCTGTACGAACATAGGCTCACCGCTCAATCCTCTCCTAGGAACTGGTTTGTGTCCCTGTTGATCCTCCGGGCCTGGTATGTAATCCGTTGATGGTTGGGGATAACTACTGGCTTGTAATCGGGAAGTCTGTCCAAAACCTAATACGTGCCCGTGAAACGCCTCTCTACAGATACCTCCTCATCATTCGCATCCCCAAAAGGCTCTGCCGGGCTCAGAGTCGGTGTAGATGGAAGAGTAGGTAACAGCAAATGTCGCAGAAGACATGATTACTGCAAAAAGGCAAAATAACTTATATAAGTATTACTTATAGGAAGGATCGGATATGATATGTCTGTAAACTTTAAATAATAAAGATCTGTAATAGTAAGTATACGTAATAACATTTATATATACGAATATCAATCATGTAAGCACTTATACCTACTAATGCTAAAGCAATGCATGTCATGAAGCATATATGCGCTAGATGTAACCAAGTAATGCATGTATGTCCCTCGCAAATCCCATTTGTGAAAAACAGTTTTGAAAATGGTTATAGTCCAGACAAAAACTTTTGACCTGGTTCTCTGTAACCTTGGCTCTTATGCCAATCTGTAACACCCTCAAATCTGAGTACACAGCGGAATGTTTGAATATCCGAGGGCGTTACATTATTGGATCAATAGCACAATATCTGAGAACGACTACTAAACGAGTCTTTGAAAAATAAAAGAAACATTGGATTACAAAATACTGATGTGTTATAATAAGCCCATGGCTTCAAATTAGTTCAACAAATAACAATAAAAGATATCCGGTTTATAAACAATTTCCCAAAATGTAATAAGACCCCAAATCTTAAGTGTTGACTCTTCAATGTATTGGACCTTCCAGGATGAACACAAGTCGCAACCCTCGAAGCCATATTACATAGAAAAACATGCTTAAAAAAAAAACTCAACATAATGAGGTGAATAATTCATAGGTATATATTGTAAAATCAATAGTATGACCACAAATTCCAAGTGTATAATTTAGCAAACAGCACACATAGAATGCAAACATCATAAAAAAGTGATGGTCACTTATTTCCTAAGCTCTTGACACTGACGCTCAACATGTATGAAATGCAACATATAGCCAATGAATGCCCTGAATGATGTTCTAAAAAAAAGAATGAAAAACACCTAAAACCCCGAAACATCCCAATCCGGCATTGTATACGTTCGTTCCTCCCAAAGTGATAGCTAATCACTCCAACCCACCTCCACACCCGACAACTGGCGGGATCGTCACAATCCCCAAATAGATGGTAATCAATAAACATTTGCGCTCACACCAAAAAGATGCGTTCCCAACTCCCTCCCACATACAACTATGCAACTTACAACCCATGATAAAGGGGGCTCAATCATGATGGGTTAAATCTCGCTTACTTAGGCAAACACGTGACGTTTGTATAAAAATGGAACATCTTGCGTCCACATTTTATTTAAACAAATCATGTTCTCGCACATAACCGCCAAAGATGTAAATTAATTAAATAAGTTAAAACAGGTAAGGGGGCTAATGAACTCACCTTAGTCAGGTAGTTTCCTCTGAGAAACTAGTATAAAACATATCCAAGAAAGCAATGGAATCACAACCGTCAATTAACCTAAGCAAAGAATACGTTGATATGGTGCTAAAACTACACTCTTATATAATAATAAAATAATACAATAAAAATAATAAGTAAATAATCTAAAAACAATCAATGAAACCGTGAAGTAGTATAGAAAATCACTCGGGTTCGTTTTAATCCCCCAACGAGCTGTGCTAGAGAATCGATACAGTCGGAAAATTGGAGTATTGAATGAGAGTAAATGAATTTGGGCGAGTGTGAAGCTAAATTAATCAATAACAACAAAAACGATTGAGAAAAACTAAAAATGAAATGACTAAATAACTTTAAATCCTAAAAGGGGGGGGGGGGGGGAGGGGGGGCTGGCACGAAAAACGAGGGTCAAAAACCTAAATTTTGCAAATAAACCCTAAAACAAATTTTAAAAAGCTAAAAAGATTCTAAATTGACAATAACGAAGTTTAAAAAAAACTAGACTGAAAACGGAGGTCGTCTTGACCAAAAAACGAGTCAAAGACAAGAACGGGAACAAGACCCGCTTCTTTAAAACTCAAAAGTCTGGCAAAATTAACCCTTACGGAAGTTTATTTCAATTTTTCTACGTAAAATATGACTAAAGAAAATTTCCTAAAAAAGAAAAATATTTTTTTGATAATTTTTGTATTTTTTATGAATTTTTAAAACTTTTAAAGAAATTAAATTATAAAAAATACTAAAACGTAATTTTAAAGAATTCGAAAAATTACCAAAAATACAACCCTAAAACTATCCTAAGAAAAATAAGAAACCCGAAATTCAGCTTATAAATAAGCTGAAAATAAGCTTAAACGAGCTTATAAGCTAAAGGGCCAAAACACCCCTTAACCAAAGATGCCCAAAGGGTCTAACAGAAAAGACCCAAGGGCACAGCGGTAAGAGTGTATAAAAGAGGGTTGATGAGGGTTGAGACCCGGGTTCGAGTCTTGCTCACCCGGGTTTCCTCTTATCTCCCTTTTTTTAGAAAAACTTTGAAAAGCAAAAATGTTGATAAGCCCTTGCTTATCAACTTTTGTAAAAACACTTTTTTGAAAATCTAAAGAAATAAGCTATTAGACAGCTTATTATGACAAAACACTCAAACTCTTTATAAAACTTAACACTTTACTACTACTTTTGAACAAAAAGTTAATAAGCTAGCTTAAAACTTAAAAAGCTAAATTAAAACTTTGAAAAGCACTTAAAAACTAATCTAAAACAGAAATAAGCTTGATAAATAAGCAGAACATTTGCAAGTAAAAACAGACAGCTAGCTTAATTTAGCTTTAAGGCACAAGAGTGCTTAAGAAACTAATAAGCTAAGGAAAACTGAAGTTAAGCAAAAGAGACTAGCTACCCTAACCTAAATAAGCCCTATGCATACAAATAAGCTAGATAAAACAGACAGATAAGCTAAAAATCAAATAAGCTATAAGCTAAGATGCTGAAAGACAGAAAGCTAGGGACACATTTTGGGCTTAAAGATAAGCAACAAAAAGGGGGACCTAAGGTCTGAAACAGGGGGAGGTTATAAAAGAGCTTATTGGCTTTGAGTGGACACCAATTATCAAACAAGAAAAAGCTACTTGAAAATCACCTCCTAGCACCAGGGGAAATGAACTAAAAAAGGGCTTATATAACAACTTAAAAAATAAGCTGTCAAATAAGCTCAAAATAGAAAACCAAGTTAAGACAGATTTAGACTAGCTTAGGGTGAGCTTATGCTCAAATTTTAAGCTTCTAAAAACACTTTAAAGCTGCTGATTTTTTGCAATAAAAAATAAATGTAGTTTTGAACTATTTTGAAAACCTTAAAAACATGTTGACAGCATTTGTACAAAAACTAAGGACTCCTAAGGCTTTGGCTAGTTGGTTCTTGCACACTCAATTGACATAATTCTAAACTACAACTCAGGTTTTCTAAAGCTTAAGCAAATAAGCTCTTTGAATCTTTTTTAAAACCAACAGACTAAAGGAAACTATGAGAAAATTTTAAAAACACTTTTTTGAACTTAAAAACTTGGAAATCAGACTCTAAATGGCTCAATAAGGTTAGCCAAAGTTGGCCAAATGGCACCAACCCATGACATTGCCATTTTGACCCATTTTGGGCTTAACCCAAACACCCCTTTATATTTTAAAAACGGATTTTAACTCAGTTGTTCGACTTGAGTTGTTCGACTCAGTTGTTCGACTTGAGTTGTTCGACTCAGTTGTTCGACTTGAGTTGTTCGACTCAGTTGTTCGACTTCAGTTGTTCGACTTCCACTACTACGAAACCCAAAAACTTAAAAACACAAAAAGACACCTTTTTGATGATTGTTTTGCAAAAATACTTGTACAACTAGTGTTACTAAACCTATAGGAACAAGAAAAATGAAAACTTTAAGGTTTTTAAGCCGAAAAATTTAAAATCAAGATTTTGCTCTTTATAAGATTTTCGAACACAAAAATGTAACAAAAATGATATTTTTCTTGATTCTAAGCTTGTACACCTATATCATAAAGATACTAGATCAGATTTACCAAGGTAAATAATCCTTTAGTGTACACAATAGCTTTGGAATCAAAAGAAAAAAAATAAAGGACGATTTTGCAAATGAAACAAACGAACCAAAAAGAAAGCTTAAACATAAAAACTAAACACACCACTCCATGGCTCTTGATACCAATTAAAGAATACAAGTAATCTTTGATATGAAATGGGAAGGAACTTAGTAATAGAAAGTGGAAGGATGGATGTATTCTAGAGAGAGAAAGTAAGAAACATATAATTCATTAGCAAAGTGAGAATACAAAACCAACCAACACCCTCTCCAAAGCATGGAGAGGGTATTTATACATGAGATGTGGCCGGCCATGTGTAACACCCTCAAATCTGAGCATGCAGCGGAATGTTAGATATCCGAGGGCGTTACATTTATGGATCAATAGCACAAGATTCTGAGAACGACTACTAAACGTGTCATTTGAAAAATAAAGATACATTGGATTAACAAAATACTTGTTTGTTACATAAGCCCATGGCTTCAAATTTGTTCAACAATATAAATAAAGATTCCGGTTTATAACAATTTTCCCAAAATGTAATAAGACCCCAAATCTTAAGTGTTGACTCTTCAATTATTGACTTCCAATGTATCATCGCACCTCGTGCCTTATTGACCTGAAAAACATGCTTAAAACGTCAACATAATGTTGGTGAATTCATAGGTTTATGTAAATCAATAGTAGGACCGCAAGATTTCCAAGTGTATGATTTAGCAACACATGCAAACATCATAAAAAGTGGTCACGTTTTCCTAAGCTCATGACACTGAAGCTCGACATGTATGAATGCAACATATTGCCAATGAATGCCCGTGAATGATGTTCTAACCCGAAACATCCCAATCCGACATGGTATACGTTCGTTCCCAGTGATAGCTAATCACCCGAACGGGGATTGTCAATCCCAAATAGATCTATTAATAACATTCGCGCTCACACAATGCAGTTCCCAACTACAACTATGCAACTAACAGTTCATGATAAAGGGCTCAATGGGTTATCGCTACTTAGGCAAACACGTGATCGTTGTATAAAATGTACACTTGCGTCCAATTTGTAAAACAAAGCATGTTCTCACCCCAAAGATGTAAATCATTTAAATAACATTAAAACATGGGGCTATGAACTCACCTTAGCAGGTAGTTCTCTGAATGATAATAAATATCCAAGTAAGCAATGAATCACACCGTCAAGTACCTAAGTAAAATACGGTCAAGTCTTAGTCTACACATTTTAATTAACGACTCATTGTATAAACTAAATTTCATTTCAAGTTTATATATACTGTTATCACTTGTGTGGTGGTGCACAAGATTATTGTATTTATAATTTCGATGGTTCTCGAGAAACGTGAAATCATTGTTAATAAATATACTTATTTATTTTGTCGTTAACTAAACCCGTTTAATGTCCGAATATCTTAATATTCGACCGATTCGTTAAGTGTTTTATTTATTCACTTTTGTTTCACAAATATACCTTTAAGTTTCCTATAAATACAAAACAGCCCCTGGGTTTATAAATATACTTTATTTACATTTTAAACCCCCAAGTTTCATTAATTACACTTTTAGTCCCTAGACTTTACAAGGTTACATTTTAGGTCCTTATAAGTTTGAAACAGCCCCTAAGTTTCCAAAACTGACATAAACAGTCCCTGGGCTTGTTAGCTTTAGCAATTTACAGTTTTGACCCTATAGTTTGTAAATTTACACTTTTAGTCCTCCGACTTTGTAAAAATTGCATTTTCATTCCAATTAAATGCCAACAAGTGGCATTATGTTTAATTATGTCAAAATAAACCATATAAGCCGCCATAGCTTATAAATAAGCTCTAACGAGCTTATTATGGCTTAATGGGCCTTATCGGGCCCATTAAGGTCCATTAAGTGTTCTAAAGGTCCGTTTTAGTTTTAAAAAGCACTAAGGCATTCGTTAAGCTTATTTAAGCTACAATATTCGGTTTGGCTTATTAATAAGCTCATCGAGCTTATTTTTGGCTTAACGGGCCTCATTGGGCCCGTTAAGGTCCGTTTAGCGTTTTAAAGGTCCAAAATGATTTTAATAAGTTCAAACGTGTTTCCATAAGCTCGCAGGGTTGTATAAGCTTAGAATAAGCTCGGGGAGCTTATTGGAGCTTATTTCGAGCTTATTGGGCTTACGGGCCCAATAACTCAAATCGAATAGAACCTTAAGGGTCCCTTAGGTTTGTCTAACTTATTTCTTGGCCCTTTTTAGTGCTTTGTAGGGTCTGTTCATTTTCAGCTTTATCCAATAAGTTAATAAGCTATCGTAAATAAACTAAGGGGCCGTTGGGCCCATTTAAGGCCCGAATAGGGTTTAGGCTTTTCAGTTGGGTCCATTTGGGTCCGTTTGCTATATTAAGGTCTATTAAGCTCATTGAGCTCTCATAAGATCATCAATAAGCTGCTCAAGCTTATTGTGAGCTTATTCGCTTATTTAGGGCCCGTTAATAGGCTAGAAGGCCCATTAAGGGTTCGAATGGGTTTCTAAATAAAATGAAAGCCCTATGTGAAGAAATTGAGCACTTTAAGATCATGATTAAGCCCGAGTGGCTTATTAATAAGCCGTGGCTTATAAATAAGCCCTTGTTGGGCCTTGTTGGGCTCGATAGAAGCCCGATAGGGGTTCTGCGGTTTGGCTTTATCCTTAGATGTTCCACTTGCTATTTGGCTTAATAATAAATCTTATAAGCGGCTTAAGTTCACAAATAAGCCGTCCTAGCTTATTTGTGGCTTATAGGTCTTGTAGGCTCATAAAGATGGGTCGTGAAGTTCAATAAGAGTCCGAATGGTTTATTAAGGTCTCACGGGGGTTTCATCAAATCGTCTAGCATCAAAACGATGTGCCTAGCATTTACTAATCGCGACCATAACATGCAAACGTTTGAGAGTCTCATATACTCCCTCCCTAGCCATGTCGTTATGTTTTCTTTAAAAGTTTACATGTAGTTTTCTTATATTTTCGTGCCTAGGGTTATTGTTTATGTTGAAGTCACTAGTTTGTCCCTCACCATCATTGTACATGTGTTTTAATGAGTCCTCGCCCACACAAATGAAATCCTACGCCACATTAGGCACGCACACTTTATATATATCACGACATACGTTTAACAATTCAAAAGGAAATGATATTATGAAACGTAACGTGTTGTTGTAACTTACAAAGGTCCTATAGCTTTTAGATGGAGGAGTGGATGCGTAGTGTACAAATCCCTAGCTCGTATAACTCTTGTGTGATAACCTTAGTGCTTATAGGTTCGAATGAAAAGAAGTGGGAGGTGTTTGCTTGCGGTTTGTATCCCGAACAAGAGAAGAGAGAGTTTAAGGTGTGTGTGGGTTAACAAGAGTGTCAAATGTGAGATATGAATGTATATTTATAGGCAAATGAAGCTAGTTAGGTCCCTTAGTTCTAACCAAGCAAAAGTCGAACCCTAGCTTGGTGGTTTAGGGGTTTTCTAGTTAGCCACACATGGTTTTATGTTAAACCACTCAAGTACCACTCTTAATGACTAAATATTTGTACAAGGTTTGGCTTAGCTAGCAAATCTTATGGATTTGTGTAGTGTGTGTGTGTGTATTGCCGTGGCTAAACAAGGCAAGGGAGTCAAATAAGTCATTATCCATTGTGTATTAGCCCTTTAGGAGACCATTAGGACACATATTAATTACCAAGGGGATGTACATGTACTTAAAGATCAAGAATGAAGATTTCTAGTTGGTTTATGTGTACCTAGGTATATAACCGGACCCCTTGTGGTTTATGTACACAAAATTGATTTATTTTTAGGTTAAGGTGGTAAAAGTGGGTATTAGTTCGAGTCTAGGTAAGTCTAGGTATTTCCGGAGTGTGTCCAAATGTATTTTATTGCGAAACGTAACCCTTTTACGTGACCAATAAATATACAATACGCAAAGTACATAATTATCTTTTTAATAATTATTTCTTACTTGGTTGATGTAAACCTTAATTTATTTGACGACCGTTTACATTCATGGATTATTTTTAGTCTACACGATTTAGCTTAAAAGTAAATATTAAAAGTAAACGCGTACCGAACTAAAATAAATAGTGATCATTAATAGAGTCGTACAATGACACGAAAATGAGAAATGTTACAATTATCAGCTGCACCAATTCGCATATACAGCAGCACTAACTGAGCCTAGTAACAGTAACATTTGTACTAGCAGTACAAAGTTTCACCTGGCAGAATTAACCAAGCCCAACAGTATTAAATAACTTGGCATCATATTTACTTTTCAATACCAACTCAAACATCATATGTGTATAAGCCTTGGTACCTATACACAACTAACCTCCCCTTAATCCATACTCTAAGAATTAAGCATACCTCATTTGTGTATGCCTAGAAGTCACAAGGGAAGTTGACCTTAATATCAAAAGCTTTGGAAAAGGAAATGAAAACAAGGGTAAGTAATAAACATCCCCTGTGATTTTTGAATTCTACATACATGTCTTATTTACCGTGTTATATATATATATATATATATATATATATATATATATATATATATATATATATATATATATTATTATAAATTTAGGAAAAATAGTGTAACTTTGTCGGATCTAAGTAAACGACCTAAATCACTAGGAAAGGATCTCGTGTCAACATTCCCAATCACAAGAAAATGTGTCTCCACTACTAGTACTACCACAAGTATGTATTTCAACATGTTCATATATTCTTTTGTTTAATTAATTTCTGATACATACATGCAACAAATCATTTTTTAGGCAATTAAGTGCAAACTGTGGCACTTAAAGAAATCAACTATTATTGCTTTGGGTACCGTATACAAGACTGATGGAAAACAAATGCTTCATAACAAAGAACTCCCAAAGGATTGCTACAAAGTGTCAATTGATACATCTTTAGTGGATGCAGCATGCATACCGGATGTAGGAAATAACGGTTTCAAAACAGTTAAGGATGCAGTAGGTGGTTTTTTTGCATGGCCAAAGGATCTAGTGGTTTTCGATCCAAAGGTACATACCTGTGTTTTATCAACCTACATATATATAATTCTTCATATTTAATTCAGTGTTTGATACACGCGGCTTTTGTTTCCTACATGCAACACCTCCAAGTACCATACAAATGAATGTTGAGAACAAAACTCCACCTAAATTACAAACGAAGCGCGAAAACGTTTACGTCTCTAGTGATGCAATGCAAAGGCAATCTAATAAGAAGAGTCTTCAGAAGTCCTTAAATTATTAAGAATTTTATTATGTACGACATTACAATTTTATACTTGGTTCAGTTATATACATTCCAGTTTTATTGTATTTGAATTTGTTTTGATATATATTGATTTCTTAAATGTGACAAAAATATGCATATGGTCACACTTATTAACACTTTTGGTCACTGTTTGCTTAATTCTTTGTGTGACTAAATATTACAAAAAGCCACACAAACATAAAATTAATGTGGCCATTGGATGAACAATAGTCACACAAAATACACATTTCTTCACTTTAAACAGCATATGGTCACACTTATTAACACTTTTTGCCACTTTATGCTTAATTGTATGTGACTAAATACCCAAAACAAACACACAAACATAAAATTCATGTGGCCATTGGATGAACAATAGTCACACAAAATACACATTTCTTCACTTTAAACAGCATATGGTCACACTTATTAACACTTTTGGCCACTTTATGCTTAATTGTATGTGACTAAATACCCAAAACAAACATGCTTTGTGTGACTAAATATTACAAAAGGTCACACAAACATAAAATTAATGTGGCCATTGGATGAACAATAGTCACACAAAATACATATTTCTTCACTTTAAACAACATATGGTCAGACTTATTAACATTTTTGGCCACTTTATGCTTAATTGTATGTGACTAAATACCCAAAACAAATATGTTTTGCGTGACTAAATATTACAAAAGGCCACACAAACATAAAATTCATGTGGCCATTGGATGAACAATAGTCACACAAAATACACATTTCTTCACTTTAAACAGCATATGGTCACACTTATTAACACTTTTGGCCACTTTATGCTTAATTTTATATGACTAAATACCCAAAACAAACATGCTTTGTGTGACTAAATATTACAAAATGCCACACAAACATAAAATTCATGTGGCCATTGGATGAATAATAGTCACACAAAATACACATTTCTTCACTTTAAACAACATATAGTCATACTTATTAACACTTTTGGCCACTTTATGCTTAATTGTATGTGACTAAATACCCAAAACAAACATGCTTTGTGTGGCTAAATATTACAAAAGGACACACAAACATAAAATTCATGTGGCCATTGGATGAACAATAGTGACACAAAATATACATTTCTTCACTTTAAACAGCATATGGTCACACTTATTAACATTTTTGGCCACTTTATGCTTAATTGTATGTGACTAAATACCCAAAACAAACATGCTTTGTGTGACTAAATATTACAAATGGCCACACAAACATAAAATTCATGTGGCCATTGGATGAAAAATAGTCACACAAAATACACATTTCTTCACTTTAAACAGCATATGGTCACACTTATTAACACTTTTGGCCACTTTATGCAACACTTTTGACCACTCTATGTTTAATTGTATGTGACTAAATATACAAAAAACATGCTTTGTGGTTGTACATTGTTTATGGTCACTAAATTTGTAACCTATATAGTCACCACAAAAAACGTGGGGAGGGATACGGACACTAAGCTTTCCTTATGTGTGACTAACACGAAGGCGTGAGACGTAGGTGAACCTACTCGAACGCGCGACCTTTTGTCACACACGAAACGTTTTGCGTGTGTGACTATATGTATATAGTCACACATTTTTTGTGTGACCAATACCACTTTTTGTACTAGTGATTTAGAACTTGTTTTTGTGATGCATCCCGAGACCGCATAGTGAGAATTAAGATTTGCTAAATGATAAGAGGCACTAGGATTAACCCATGTTTTAAACCTGTATTTGTTATGATGGTCACCTCGATCATATAACTATCCCACACCCTTACCATGCACTCATTTTTAGTGCAGCATTCCCCTAGTATACCCCTTCGAGCCTATCCTTTTCACGGTTCTCGTAAATTTCTGGTGGACACCATATTTTTAATGAAGAGCATTGATTAACCCTTAACCAATTGTTACACCGAATCGCCTTAGCCTACCTTGTATGTAATCGCTTTTAGTACATTATTGTTAACCCAATTAATTATTGCAGGAGTACATAGCTGCTAACTCAAGTCATTTATCATTATAAATACAGTTTTGGGATGATTAGGAATCATGGTAGTTTTTATCCTATGAAGAATTGGGGAAGAAGTCACCTATTACCCCCCCCCCCCCATTAGAGCTCAATAAGCTCTATGTTTGTTGATCATTTCAAATCGGGTCATTAGCTTAGTAAATTGTAATGAGTTAGCAAAAACTCAAGTGTAGGAGTGTGTTATAAACCCCAAGTTATGTATTATGTTTATTCAAAAAAATAGAAAAATAGAAAACAAAAAGAAAGATATTGATGTAGAGTTTGTATTTTAGTTCGTTATCTTATCCATAGAGCAGTCGAGTATTAGCTTAGCAATGCCTCAACATGTATTCTTGTAGTTAATTGACTTATCACTGCCCATGTGTATACCATCCATTGTTGCTACTGTTTAACCTACACCATACACATTGTAACCCTTTAAAAGCCCTATTTGATAGTAATTTCTCTTGGGAGGCATCTATCAACATATACAAGACAACATAGAATAAGAATCCATAAAATGATATAGTCATATCACAAGTTAAGGTATGAAAATTATAATACAAGGACTTGTGATCGTTCTTTGATATTACATTGCTGGATATAATAGAAAATTTTGGAATCTAAGACTTCCAGAGATGAACATTCTAACAAGCATCTGACTCATTAGGTTTTTCGGAGACTAGTTCACTTCCTAGTAGTTGCGGTATGATCCATAATGAGTTATCTAACTCTGCGAAGATAGACTTATCAAAGGGATAGTCTAGTGGTGGTATAGTTGACCTAACAGGTGATGAAGATCTTACTGATAAAGATGGAGATATTGGAATGGGTGATTCAACAGGTGTCTCAGCGTCTTTAGGTGGTGAAATCCTCTCGGGAGGAAATAAATATGAGGAATCAAACATTGGTGATAGTGATAACACTGGAGATGGAGACAAAATAGTCGGTGGAGCAATAGGAGCTTGTGGTAGAATAGGTAATTCATTATCAGTAGCATCTATGCTTGCATGACCTTCATATATGGGTCATCATAAAAAGGTAAGAGGGCTAGTGAGGCTAAAAGATACTTAGTTAAATCATCTGAAAAGTTAGGAGAGGTGTTTCCCGGTGAGGCTGGAAAATAGTCCGGTGATGTCGGGATGTAGTCAGGAGAGTGTGTAGAGGAAAAAGTATCCTCAACATCGGAATCAGATATGATAATAATAGGATTGGGGGGGAGACATGACTATATAACAACCCAGTGGAAATAACATAAGTTATTTATATATAATATAATAGTAGTGTATTATCTGCCATTAAAGTTTCTTACACATACTATTCTAGAAACTGCAGTGGCACGGAGGACTTTCTTGGATGGAAAAAGTAGTTATAGTTAAGGTTTAAACCTTGTTCTCTATAACCGTGGCTCTTGATACCAATCTGTAACACCCCTATTTTTGACATATAGCAGCGGATGCTAATCTGGGGTATTACTTCATGGATCAACAAACATAATCATAGAAAATGACTCATAAAGAGACGTTTTAGAAAATTTAGTTATCATTCAATATAATCATAGTTTTACAAAAACAGAGGTCCCAAAATCTACATGAAAACATAACGTTTGAATGATAACAAGTTTGGACGTCCTCAAGTCCAATGCCATTTCGTGCATAGGTTGCTCAATTACCTGAGATAAACATGCTAAAAGGGTCAACACAAAGATTGAGTGAAATTCATAGGTTTATGATAAATAGTTGAATACAAGTTATCATAAGTGGTAATAATTGCAACACATACCATTATCATGAAAAATAGTATTATTGCCCTAAGCTCATGATATTAATACGTTAACATAGAAATCACCGTAGTGACATTGGTTGAGGAACAAATGTCCCTGTGGAAAGGTAACTTGCCAAGTGATAACATAAGATTCACCCTTAGAACAACGGATCCGGAGGTATGGTAAAATGGAAAAGAAATTGATCCATGTTTATTAGAGAGAAAAGGTATAAGATGGGAAGTTGTGTGTGTTGTTGAGAGAAAAGAGAAAAACACACACACACACTTTTACAAGTGTGAACTTCTACCCCTCCATGGAAGTATGGAGGGGGTATTTATAGTCCCGACATCGACTAGCTAAACTAACCCAACCCGACTATAAATGATAAATGTAATTCCGGATTAGTCACCATATTTTAGGGCTAACAATCTTCCCCCAATATGCGGACATACGAAATTACTTACAATGTTCCTATCAGGTACAAATACAACACAAATAAAGTCTTCCAAAGCGCTTCCAAAGCTAAAGATGTCTTCTGAGTTCTCCTGGTCTTGAAACTTGTACTCCAGCTTGGATCTTCAGTGTCTTTACTTGTACAGGAACCATTGTAGTACGCATGAGTTGGATTAACTTCCCCCTAATCCATGCAGCATGTCTTAAAAAGCTTTCTTCATAGACTCCTTTTTGGCGAAGTTTCTGAATCAGCTTCCCCCCAAACCAACATCCCTATCTTGAGCAGATTCTGAAACATTGATGTAGCTTGAACAATCTTCTACTTGTCATCAAAGTGCACAGCGGAATTTTGTAGAAGTCAAACCACACCAACGACCACTGCTTCTTGTCATTAGGGCTTGGTGAATATTCGTTCGGGGGTGCATGCGAGAAATCAGCAACTGTTCTTCTCACGTTTGCAGAATACTTCACAAACCATTCTAAGTGAAGTAGTATACACTACTTCCCCCTGGAAGTTGACATGGTACCATCAAAGTCAACTAAGTCCCGGATGTACACATTTTCCCCCATGATGGTTGCGAACTCTCGGAAGCATCATTGTCGTGTACGTCCATATACTCGAGAAGTTCTTGTCATAAGCACAAATCTTGATATACAAAAGAATCATTACCCTCTTGACTTCACAAACCGTAGAGGAGTTGAAGCAAGAATCAAGAACACTTGGTATAATCAAGGTCTTGTATATGAATGTCGTTGAAGAACTTTGAAGATTTTGCTTAGACTGTGAAGTATCGTTGTCTTGGAATAGCATAAAAATACCTACGAGAAGTGCTGATTACATCTCAACCTTTAATTCTCTGGCTAACTTACCAACCTCGTATTCTATCGGCTATTGTCATGACCACTTGGTAAAGTAAACCTGATATACCAAACTTGAAACTGAAGTAAAATCCCCTAAATTTGTTACTTAATCTTGCACTACTGTTGATTGAAGAACAGTGCAAAAGTAAATCTCTAAGTACCTTATACCCAACTTCAAAAGTATAAGAAGTACAACACCTCTTGAAATTATCCACATCGACATCTGCGTATGACACTGAGTACTACAACGTAACTCCTTTAAATGATAGTTATCTAGGTCTTCATCCAACCACCCCTTGACTTCTGGAAACTAGATAATCCAAGTCTTAATCATAATTGTATACGTTCAATCAAGTCATCAATCGATAGAAAATAGAAGAAAGTCTCGATGATGAAATAAGTAGACGCCTCTGTGAAATTCAACTTCAATTGCAAATAAGGATACCAAATCAACTCCGTGATCACTTGTCATCGTAATCCGAATCTCTAGCCTTTTTGTCATTTAAGTGAATCTTTTCAGGATCGTTTTGGGATTAAGTGTTGTTGTTTGTGTGTGGTGGGTTGTTATGGTTGATGTTTGTATCGAAAGTGAATCACCAAAATTGGATAAATTGAAAAAATTGCATTTTTCGCTTGATAAATTTCACATTTCGCTTGAAAATGTCACATTTCGCTTGGCAGTGACATATTTCGCTTGGAAATTTCATATTTCGCTTGAGCTGTGACATATTTCGCTTGGATATTGCATATTTCGCTTGACTGCATGCATATTTCGCTTGAATGTTGCATATTTCGCTTGATGCATGCATATTTCGCTTGACTGCATGCATATTCCTCTTGGATTACATATTCCGCTTGGATTACATATTCCGCTTCATTCAAACCTGCATATTCCGCTTCATTCATACAGAAAGTCAACTTCGAGCAAAACACGTCCTTTTCCAACAAAATCACCAAAAACACACCCTTTTTGACCTTGTACCTTGATTTTTCTTGCACAACTAGTTACCTTATGCCTAGATCTTGCTTAAAAACATAAACATAAATACATCTAAGCACAAAAATATAGGTTTGACTTTTTGAACCAAGAATAAAAAGTAACTAGAAAATCACAATCTAAACATGAAAAATCAATGGCTTACCAACACGAATTCCCCCTATGCTCTGGTGCCAATTGTTAACATTAGATTCACCCTTATAACAACGGATTCAGAGGTATGGTAAAATGGAAAAGATGTGTAGCCATATTATTAGAGAGAAAAAGAGATAAGATGGGAAGTTGTGTGTGTTGTTGAGAGAAAAGAGAAACACAAACACACACACTTTTACAAGTGTAAACTTCTACCCCTCCATAGAAGTATGGAGGGGATATTTATAGTCCCGACATCGACTAGCTAAACTAACTCGACACGACTAAAAACGATAAATGTAATTCCGGATTAGTCAACATATTTTAGGGCTAACAATTTGTGATAGTGTTCATCGATGATATTCTCATCTACTCTCGTAACAAAGAAGAGCACGCAAATCATTTGAGAATAGTCCTAGAATTACTCAAGAAATAGAAGTTGTATGCGAAGTTCTCCAAGTGTGATTTCTGGATTCATATCGTGCAATTTCTTAGACACTTAATTGATAGTCAAGGACTTCATGTTGACCCCGCCAAGATTGAAGCAGTCAAGAATTGGACATCTCTTACTATACCCACAGAAATACGTCAATTCTTAGGTCTCGCCAGTTATTATCAGAGATTTATCAAAGATTTCTCAAAGATTGCAAAGTCTTTGACTAAATTAAACCAGAAAAACAAGAAGTATATCTGGGGCGAAGACCAATAGACAGCTTTTCAACTACTAAAACAGAAGCTACGTGAAGCTCCAATCTTAGCATTACCAGAAAGAAATGACGATTTTGTTGTTTACTGTGATGCATCCCATCAAGGTCTGGGAGCGGTGTTAATGCAAAGAGAGAAGGTTATTGCATATGCATCCCGACAACTTAAGCCTAATGAAGAAAACTATACCACTCGTGATCTCGAATTAGGAGCAGTAGTGTTCACTCTTAAAATTTGGAGACACTATATGTATGGCACCAAATGTACTGTGTTTACTGATCATAAAAGTCTTCAGCATATCCTTGATTAGAAAGAGTTGAACATGAGAAAACGCCGTTGGCTAGCATTGCTTACAGATTATGATTGTGAAGTTCGCTACCATCCTGGATAGGCAAATGTCGTAGCAGATGCCTCAAGCCGGAAGGAACGAATCAAATCACTCCGAGTTAGATCATTAGTTATGACCATTCATCCAAACTTACCATCATAAATTCTCAAAGCTCAAACTGAAGCACTCAAAGAAGAAAACATCAAGGTTGAAAACTTATGAGGAATGGACGAATCATTTGAAATACGTCCTGATGAAACCCGGTGTATCAAGAATCGAAGTTGGTTACCACTCTTTGGTAATCTGAGAAACTTGATCATACATGAGTCCCATAAATCGAAGTATTCCATTCACCCATGTTTTGACAAGATGTATCAGGATCTAAAGAAACTATATTAGTGGCCTAACATGAAGGCAATCATCGCTGAATATATTGGCAAATGTTTAACATGCTCTAGAGTTAAAGCAGAATGTCAGAATCCATCCGGCTTACTGGTACAACCGAAGATTCCTATGTGGAAGTGGGAGAGAATAACAATGGATTTCATCACAAAACTACCCAAAACCTCAAACAGACATGACACAATCTGGGTCATTTTTGATCGCCTTACCAAATCTGCACATTTCATCCCTACCCGAGAGACAGATAGTATGGAAACTCTTACAAGGTTATACATCAAAGAAAAAGTCTCCTGGCATAGAGTGCCAATATCTATCATTTTGGATCGTGACAGTCATTTCACGTCCAGATTCTGGCAATCATTACAAAGTGCTTTGGGTACTCAATTAGACATGAGTATGACATATCATCCTGAAACTGATGGGAAAGTGAAAGAACCATCCAAACAATTGAATACATGCTTCGAGCCTGTGTTATCGATTTTGGAAAAGGATGGGAAAAAAACTTACCATTAGTAGAATTTTCTTACAATAACAGTTACCATGCCAGTATTAAGGCAGCACCATTTAAGGCACTTTATGGTCGAAAGTGCAGATCACCTGTTTGCTGGACCGAAGTTGGAGATGTTCAACTTACGGGACCAGAAATAATCCATGAAACCACTAAGAAGATAGTGCAAATTCGTCAACGCTTGCAAGCTGCAAGAGATCGGCAGAGAAGTTATGCCAATATAAGATGAAAGCCTTTAGAATTTCAAGTTGGAGATTGTGTTATCTTAAAAGTGTCACCTCGTAAAGTTGTCATCCGATTTGGAAAACGAGGAAAGCTTAACCCCCGGTACATTGGACCATTCAAAATCCTTGAACGGATTGGCTGTCACACCCCCAGATGGGGCCTGGACGGAATACGTGTCCGAGGGCGTGAGGTCATAACAATCCGAACACAAAGCAATAAAGAACGACCACTAATCATGGACATTTGAAAAATAGTTATACTCGTTGCATAAAGAAAATTAATTTAAGTTTTACAACCGGTCATAAGAAAGTTAAATGTAGCGG
>BQNB010022778.1:0-62604 GCA_026074375.1 Tanacetum coccineum | reverse complement strand
ATTTCTCTCTCTAGAAATCTTTTCTCTCACTTTCTTTCTCTATATTTGGCTAATCCATCTATCTTTCATTGTGTTATGATTTCCAATATCCTACAATTGGTATCAGAGCTTATGGGATGATTAGATCGTTTGTGTGTGCGTTTTAGTGCTTGGTTTAGATCAAAAGTTGAGTTTTAGGAGGTTTTAGCTCTTGTTCTTGAGTTTCATTATTCTTCACGTTTATGGTGTTAAAATTTATGTTTTTTAGTTATTATAGCCTTCTAGTACTCATTTATGCAAAAGAATCCAAGTCAAAACGTTCAAAAGGGTGATTTTTAGGTGTAAAAGTTCGTATTTCAACGTAGCGGTTTGGTAATCTGCTTGGAGTTTATCGTAGCGGTTTGATCTACTGTTCTGGCGGTTTGTCAGGAAAGTACACTGTTCTGGCGGTTTGTCAGATCGTACACTGTTCTAGCGGTTTGTCGTTTCTGATAGCGGTTTGTCTTATTAGGCAGAGGTTTGTCAGTAGCGGTTTGTCCTCTAGTGTAGCGGTTTACTAGTAGCGATTTGGTAATTATAGCGGTTAGATTTGTAGCGGTTTACAGGTTTTTTTGAAGACTTTTTCTCTAGCGATTTGGGAAACAAACCTCTGCTAATTTCATTTCTTGGTAGTGGTTTGGTGTTTCTTCTTCATAGCGGTTTACCATTTCTTTCTAGTAGCGGTTTGGCATATTAACTTAGTAGCGGTTTACCACTAGTAGCGGTTTATAGATAGCGGTTTGTTACAGGTTTTTGAAGATTTTTCTCATAGCGATTTGGGAAACAAACCTCTGGCCATTTTTCTTCGTGGTAGCGGTTTGGTATAATTTCTTCATAGCGGTTTGACAGTAGCGGTTTGACAGTAGCGGTTTGAGGACTAATCCAGCGGTTTGGTACACTGTTTGGAATTTGGACTATTTTTCAAACTTGACAAACGTAACAAACTCAAACAACAAAACACTTAAACAAACATCACCACTTTTAACATACAATCTCTAATCATTGTTCGATCAACTTAAATCATTTCACAATCAATTAAGATGGCTAATCTTTCGGAAGATATCCAATGTGCCGGTTCCGATACCCGACCACCTATGCTTGATAGGACTGACTTTGCATCATGGCAACAACGTATTCGATTGTATTGTCGGGGTAAAGAGAATGGGGTGAACATTCTGAAGTCGATTGATGAAGGACCTTTTCAGATGGGAACTATTAGAGACCCAATTGCTGAAGGGACAGAAGGTGCCCAGCAACTAGGTCCCGAACGAGCTCGAGTCTATTCGGACCTTTCACCTGAGGATAAGGATAGGTATAATGCTGACATTCGGGCAACAAACATCCTACTTTAAGGGTTACCAAAAGACATCTACACTCTCATCAATCACTACACTGAAGCAAAAGACATTTGGGATAATGTGAAGATGCTCCTGGAAGGTTCGGAACTAACAAAAGAAGATCGAGAATCACAACTGTATGATGACTTTGAACACTTCCGTCAGAACAAAGGAGAAACCATTCACGACTATTATGTCCGGTTTTCCAAGCTCATCAACGACATGCGGAACATCAAGATGACCATGTCCAGAATGCAGTTGAACTCAAAGTTTGTTAATAACATGTTACCTGAATGGGGTAGATTTGTAACAGCAGTGAAACTGAACAGAGGCTTGAGGGACTCCAACTATGATCAGCTGTATGCTTATCTGAAGCAACACGAGGCACACGCCAATGAGAACAAAATGATGTTGGATCGATTTACTCAACACATTGTTGATCCTCTCGCCTTGATGTCTAATGTTTCATAACAGCAGTACTACTCACAATCATTTACCACTCCACAATCCACACATCTTCAACCACACTTTGCTGACAACACTCAACTTGACTCAGGACTCTCTCTAACGGACAACTTAATTGAGAACTTAACCAACATACTTGCCCTACTCACCCAATCATACAAAACATACCTCCCTCAAACTAACACACTTGCCACAGTTCAAGACAGCAGGGTTGTTGTTTAGAATGTTCAGGGTCGACAGAATAGAGGTCAGGGGAACAATGCACGGGGTGCAGGTGCAGCTGGTTATGGGGGAGCTCAGAACAGAGTTGGGAATTCAAATTCATGTCAAGCAAGATAGATTAAGTGTTACAACTGCAACGGGATAGGCCACATAGCAAGGAACTGCACTCAGCCCAAGCGACCACAGAACTCCGAAAACTTCAAAGACAAGATTTTGATGATGCAAGCTCAGGAGAATGGAGTGGCATTAGATGACGAGCAGTTGTTGTTCATTGCAGGTGGACAAGACAATGTTGTTGACAAGGATGTGGATGAGCAACCAGTTCAAGATTTAACACTCAATGTGGATAATGTGTTTCAAGCTGATGATTGTGATGCATTTGACTCTGATGTTGATGAGGCTCCTACTGCACAGACAATGTTCATGGCAAATCTCTCATCCGCAGATCCTATTTATAATGAAGCCAGTCCGTCATATGATTCGGACATTCTATATGAGGTACCAGATCATGACAACTATCAGGATGTTGTTTGTGAACATCATGAAGTACACGAGATCGATGACGATGTACAACCAAACTACGTTGTTGACTCACATGCTAATGATACGAGTGATAGTAATATGATTATGTATGATCAGTATGTAAAGGACAACGCAGTGCCAGTTGTACAAAGTAATGAATCTTCTATACCAAATGATGCATACATGATGGTACTTAATGATATATATGAACCGTCTTCCCAATGTGTCTCTGTGACCACACAAAACAATGTAGTTGAAAATTCATTGAGTGCTGAACTTGCGACATATAAGGAACAAGTTGAACTGTATGAAAGACGGGCCAAGTTTGAATTAACAGAAAGAGAACAAAAGATTAATGAACAATTAAGAATAGTTATCGATGATCGTAATCTTAAGGAAGCAAATTTGAAAATGGAACTTCATTCTGTAAAACTGCAACTTGCCTCTACTATTAACTATAACAAGTCAATGGTAGAAGAAGTTACGTCTTTGAAAAAAGATTTCAAACAGAAAGAAAATAAATACCTTGAAGAATTTTTGGACATGAAAGCTTTAAAAGAAAAGGTCGAGGATAAATTATACAAACAAGACCAGTCTCTTCAAACAGTTCACATGCTACCAACGCCTTATGTGATGAACAAAATAAGGTAGTTATTGGCTATAAGAACCCCTTATGTCTCACCTGTGTACAGCAAGTTCAGCCTTCCCTATATAATGGTCATGAAATTATTAAAACTACTCATGTCCCGGCTATAGTGCACAACTCAGAGGATACCCTAGATATAGCTAAAATCACTAGGAAGAAGATGAACGATAAAATGAAAGACCCAGAGTGTATGAAAAAGAAGGTTAAGATTGCACCACATGATTACTTGAAAGATAATTACACCAATGGGGCTCACTGAAGGGGAAAGGGGTTTTGAACAAACCAAGGAATGCTATCTCACCGAAGTCATTCCATTTTTCAAAACACTTAAAGACCATTTTGAGGGTATTCAAAAGGCTCTCACTAAAGAAATTAAAGAAATGAAAGAAGTTTTTGAAGAGTTGGAAGCTGAGGTTCATTTGGGAATCTTAAATAACTTGCTGGCTTTTTGACTTGTTTTGCAAATATTTCATGCATAGGCGGTATATATCGTAACTTTGTGAAACTTTAAAACTTAAGGAGCTGAAATGTCATTATTCTAAAGTTATAACTACAAGGACCTATTTTGCCAAGTTCTAAAGTTAAATGTTTAAATTTTATATATATTATAAATTTAAAGGGACTAAAGTTGAAAAAGTTAGTAACCACAGGGTATATATTGCAATTTTGCAAACTTAAAAATATAAAATATAATATTTTATATAAATTATAAAAATATATATTAATATTATGAAACTCGATTTATTAAAACCTAAACACATTTATCGTATTTAATCATAAATCGAGCATTTATTTCATTATATATTTAACATAACATTATCATCAACTAACTTTGAAGAAAACTTAAAATCTTATCGTATCACGTTACTAGAGAATTTCATATGAAGGGTTTCATTTGAGTTTTTGTTTTGAGCGTTTGTTGGGTTTTACGATTTAAGTGCTCCTGGCTCCTCAAACGATACTACATGGCCTCTGGATTATGATAGCCCGAACAGCGATACAATATTTCCATAATTTAATAAATCAAAGATATACGTTAAACTTTATGAAGTTTTGAAACATAAACTATCACACTAAGACTTGACATATCACCCCAGGTTGCGTGACGAAGCCGTTACTTTCACTTGATATACTTTTGCCATCAATCAGATTTCCCTATACTGTTAAGGTGAGTTCATAGCCTCACTTTTAAATCTTCTATTTCATAAACCCGTGAGGGGGATACATGCTATAAACCATGAATACAAGTGTTTTCTAAATGTATGCTATCCTGATATATTATTGCATCTGTTGTCTAAGTCCCTTTATGCCAAAAGACCCCCACCATCATGGACCATTAATCACTTGCGAGTGAACGTGAATATTGTGAATAGGCCTATTGGGATTGACGAATCCCGTTTGTGTTAGCCGGATAGGTAACCAAACGCACTATATTTGAAACTCATAGGTATATGGCAATTACCTACACGGGGGCCATTATCTTTATATATATCATTATTGATATATACACTAGTCAGTTTGAGTGCCATGAGCTTAGACGCAATAATACTGTTTTCCATAATAATTGTACTCATTGCAATTATTACACTTATGGGTGTATAACAACGTAACCCACTCTTATGATGACTTGTATTCACACTATTTATTATAAACCTATGAATTTCACTCAACCATTGTGTTGACCTTTTTAGCATGTTTATCTCAGGTAACTGAACATCTTATGGCACGGAGTGGCACGGACTTGAAGATGGCTAAACTGTTATCATTCAAACTTTATGTTTTCATGTAGATTTTGGGACCTCTGTTTGTAAAAACTCTGATGAAATAATGAATGATAACTTATCTTTTAAAAACGTCTCTTTCGAGTCGTTTTCTATGATTATGACTGTTGTACTATGAAATAATACCCCAGATTAGCTTTCGCTGCTATATGTCAAAAATGGGGGTGTTATAGATTGGTATCAGAGCCAGGTTATAGAGAACAAGGTTAAAACCTTAACTATAACTACTTTTCTTTTTCCATCCAAGAAAGTCCCCTGTGCCACTACATCTCCTGAATAGTATGTAAAGATACATAACTATTATACTATTATATAAATAACTTATGTTATTTAGTACTGGGTTGTTAACAGAGTGATGTCTTCTCCCAACCATCCTACTTCCGATATTGAGGATGCTTTTTCCTCCAACTTTCCGGACTTTATCCCGGCTTCCCCGGACTATGTCCCAGCTTCACCAAGAAAAACTTATTCTAGCTCTTCAAATAACTCATTTGGTCTAGTTCTAATAGTTTCACCAACTCTTTCACTTTTTCATGAAGACCCCTATATGAAGGTCATGCATGCATATTATGCTAAAGAATCGCCTATTCCACCACCAACTATTGTGCCTCCATCTTTGGTATGTGTTAAAATACACACACTTTTGTCCATTAAAAACGAGCTTAATTGACAAAAAACGTACCAAAAATACATTGTATTTGTATGTTTTGTATTTGCATTGTGCAGGAAACGGATATCCGAGAAAAGGACGAAAAACAAAGCCAAAACGACAAAAACCGAGCACGAAATGTGAAGAGCGTGAAAAGTCAAAGTCAACCGAAGCCAAAGTCAAAAAGTCAACAAAAGTCAACCCCGGGAAAGTCAATGGTCAAAGCCGAGCCAAAACCGAAGAAATATTAAATGGGCCCACCCCGACCCATCTAATGGGCCGGGTCAGCCCATTTATACACTACAAGAAAACCAAATGGGCCACAAAGGCCCAAAACCCTTTTATTACCAACCCGGCCCAAGTACAAGTTTAGGGGGCAAAATTGCCAAACCCCTAAACTTGTAACACCAAAGGATGAGTTTTGCAACACTATTATACACCCTGGAGGGCCATTTTTGCCATTTCCACAAACTATATCACCACAAGGACGTTTATTGCAAAAGCTCATATAACATTGAGGGACCAAATGTGCCAATCGCCCAAAGTTTTACCCTATTACCCAAAAAAAACTTTCTCGCCCTTTTAAACCCACAACTGTTCATGGGTCTTCTTCACCCCTTTTTACCCTGCAACCCCATGAATTCAATAGATAAAACCCTCTCCTTTAACCCACTAATACCCTATCACATGTTGCAATTGCCAAGTTGGCAATCCTACACGTTCCAAGCACAATCCAACGATTGTGATGAATTTGAAGAAACACAAATGTTGATGTATGGCCAAGATTGCTTTGGGATTTCACTCACCCCGGGTACCTCCTCTGACCCCCAAATCCTCAACTCACGAAAACCACCCCGCCTAAGTATAGTCCATCTCCGAAGCCTATCCGCGCTAACCAGCTGGAAGCTGACCTATTCCGCCAAATAGTATAGTGCAGAAATTCCTCATGTGGATCTTCACATACATATATCTTAAGTATTCGCATAAGCAATTCACATAAGTGTTCACTATTAGCAATTCATAAACAACAAATCATAGCACATAGCCTTGCCCAAAAGAATTTTAAAAGGTATTTTTGCACAGAAGGTAAAAGTGGGGGGGGGGGGGGGGGGGGTGGGGGGGGGGGATTAAAGAAAAGTTTTGAGTATCATTTTCCTCCACGAAAAGAGTTTAAAAATAGGGCTACGGAGAACTCACCTTTAAGCAAAGAGAAAAGTAACGAGATATAACAAACTATTGTACGCAACGCTTCCAGACACGAACTAATCCAATTAAATCTGATTTTTTATTAATATAGGTTTCCCTAAATGTTTGTTTACGATTAATGCAATGATAGTTAAAAGATTGCTGTACGTCACTTTTAATTGTTATTGGTTGCTGATGGTTGGTATTAAACCCGATAGAAAGTATATCAATGTACGTATGTTTAGATAGTATTAAACTTATAGTATTAAAAATTAGACGAGAAAAAAATCTAGACTTAAAAAAATTAGTTTATTAATTCAATAATGTTTTACTAATTTATCCGGTAGTCTTAAGTTGCCTAGTTTAATTGCATAATTTGTGAAAAGTGACATGTTTTAGTTACATTAAATCATTAATAGAAGTTTTATAATTTATAAAATTATAAAATATTTTTTTGTCTTTTAGTCGGTTTATTAAAATAATAATATTTAATTTTCGGTACTTTGTCGATTTCACGAAATGATATTTTGAAAATATTCCAAATTTAATATTTATGAAATTTTGGCAGACCCGTTCGTTTTATAAGACGTTTCCAAATTTTTAACTAAATTTTCAAAACACTTATCTTAAATAAATCAATAAGTCGTACGACCCCAAAACCACATTTACGGCAATAATTTCCAAGACTCATTAACTTTCATATGTCTCTTCCGACTATTAATATGTATAATATAAGTATAAATAGTTACCAAAAGTCTGTTTTTAGTCTTCAAAATGATTAGTTTAAGCTTATTGGGCCTTGAGGCCCATTAGTGACCCAAAATATTGTTTCAAGTTTTCAAAACTCATTTTAGGCCCATTATTCAGCCCATTTAGGAAAAAAAGTTCTATCGAGAAGACAACAAACAGAATCCAAGAGTAGCCATGGTTTTGGGCTTAGCTTATTGGTTCGTGGCATTTTTAAGACCATTAATATAAGCTATTCGTAAGCTATTATTTTGAAGCCGTTAAAGCTACATAAGTTCTTAAATATCAAAATAAGCTATAACCAAAAGTCATGAAAATAAGCTGGACCACAATAAGGTTCCCAATAAGCCACGACTTATTGGGCCTTATTGGGCCGTGGGTTTTAATAGCAAAAAAAACATATAGAGCCTAGTAAATAAGATATAGGTACTTCTAGTTATCAAAATAAGCTACAAAAATATGACAAAAGAGGTAAATGACCAAAAGTACTCCCTTGGTCTCCCTTCTCCTAACCGTGAGCATATAAGCTCCAAAACAAGCTATTTGAAGCCTTTTAATAAGCTAAATAAGCTATTAGTTATTCTAGATTGCAAAATAAGCTATCATAGTAAGCTATAAACATATGACAAGTATATGTAATGACCAAAAACATGTTTCCCTTTTGGACCAATGTAAGAACCCGAATATAAGGTCACTATTTATTTTAACTAATATAATTATTTTCGTAGATTATATTAAAAATTTTCATTTTTATTATTTTGTCGAGTTTGTGAGAAAAACGTTTGGATTTTAGAATAAAAAAATGGCTATGCGTTAAAATTTATATCGTTTTTTGAGCACGAGAAAACACGACCATCGTTATTTGGCCTCGAACGCAATTAGTATTTTAATTTAATATGAAGTTTTTATTTTAAAACGTTAACATGTGCAACCGAGATAAATTTTATGTTTTAGGAAAAAGTGTCGGACTGAAAAGGGTTTGGGCCCGAAAATTTCAAGTATCGTTAGTTAGGAAGAAGTGGGCCGAAACCCACTCCTCCCTCTTGCTTTAGACCGGCCATATACCCTCATACTTTTAATCCACTTAACTTGACCCACTAGCTAATTTAGGCCCAAGACCCAAGTCCATTACACCTTTATATTTATAAGTTTCGACATACACATACTGGTAAAATCCAAACATAGACAAAAAATTTTCTTCCCCCTCTCCTTCTCCTTGTTCGACGCACAACCCACCCAAAACCTTCAATTGATCTTCAAAAACCCCTAAACTCCATTCCATTATTCACCAAATCAACATACATTGAACCCTTGTTCATCCCTTGTTCATAAAAACCTCCATGAAACAAGTTTAGAAAAATCAATTATTTTCCAAGAATCAAGATGTTGAGGTTTGATCTAATTGTTGGGTACAAGATGACTTAAAAAGTGTTATTGAAGAAGTTGTTGCAAGATTTAAGTCGAAAAGTTAGGATTTTGGTTTCTTGGTTGTTTGGGGCCGCGGCCTAGACTCAAACCCACATAGTGTTTTTGTTGATTGATCACCATCAAGTACAAACCCAATTTGTAAGTAGTCCTTTATTTCTTGTTTATTTTGAATAATCAAGGTTTAGATTTGAGGCAGCATTGGTTTGATTGAAAACTTAGTCATGCATGTTCATGAAGGATAGTTAGAACATTGATTTGATCATTGTGTTGAAGGGATATTATGATAATGGATTGAGTGTGGTTATTTTCGAGTATTGGGAATGCAAATTGAGGCTTAGAAGCTAGATATTAGATCAAACACAAAGAGATTTTTGGACTGTTTTGGGGACAGCAGGTTGTCGCCCCATTTCCTCAAACATTTTGTACTGTGCCTACTGATATAATTTGATATTTGGAAAATAGACTCTTAGGGGATCATGTGGTGAATTGGATGCTCAACCAACTCCTCCGGATGAAGGAGTTATGGTCAATTTACGATCATAGGTCAAATCTGGACCTTTGAATATAAAATGTAGTACCTCCAAGTTTTTTAGAACTAAAAGTTGGGTTTTAAAAGCATGAATCAGTACTAGACACATAAGAAAAGACTCCCATCACTTGGCCTTGCATCCATTGCTAACCTAGATATAGTATTTATGGCAAAACCGTAGGAATAAGAAGTTCAACAACTTCTGGTTGACCTTCGGATAGTAAAAATCCATTTCCCATGGATTGGTGAATGGTATAAATGATTGGCCAAATGTTTTGAAAACTAGACCAGAGGGGCTTTCCAGGGGTGAAAGCCTTATTTTTATATCTTTTATAGAATAAGAGATACGATAGCGTGAATTGGGGGGGGGGGGGGGGGGGGGGGGGGGGGGGGGGGGGGGGGGGGGGGGGGGGGTGGGGGGGGGGGGGGGGGGGGGGGGGGGACTAAAATCTGGAAATTGAGTTCTCTGTTTTGAGTTTCAGTTTGTAAAATGAACTTTTCTCTTAAATGGCAAATAATTGGAATGATTGGCCTAATGTTCTGGAAATTAGACTCCAAGGGATTTCCAGAGGTTTAAGCCTCATGTTCATAGCCTTAATGGTTTGAGAGCAATGCTCTCATGAATCTGACCTAAACCAGAAAATAGACTTTTACGTCTAGTTTTAGAAGAATAAAAAGTGCGACCACTTAGTAAAAGTTAAGATTGGATAAGCGATACTTAGTAGACACTTAATTGAGTGTAAGTACAGGTCCTACAACTAATTTAGAGATAGAAGCACCTTGGTTGAATCTCGGTTCAATGTTGCACATGTTTTGCATTTTTATAAACGAGTTATTATATAACTATGTATAAGTATTGGAATACTTTATAATATTATGTCGCGACTTATTATGTAGGTCCCGAATAATTTCTTGGAGTTTCTCGTGGTCTCGATTTCTCGATTGCTCTCGTTTCTTCTTTACTTGGTGAGTTCATAGCCTCGCCTTTACTTTTACTGTTTTATTGAAAACCCGCGAGGGAGATACATGCTTGTTTTAAAAATTGAACACAAGATTGTTTGGTATGCTGGACCCGTTCCTGAATTATATTTTGCACGAGTACCTATCGCATAAAGTCCCTAATTTCATGAACCGCTTAATTGCTTGGATTAGTGAGCGCTAATACATTTGATAGATCTATTGGGGTTGACATCCCCGTCCGGGGTCTGGATCCATTGCGGGAACACCCTTGAATGGACGATTTGTGATTAGAGAAATGAGGTATATTGGCGATGATACCTCGTGTGGGGGAAAAGAAATTGTTTATTACATATGGTAATTTATTACATATGTGGTTGATGTTAACGCTTGCGGTGTCATGAGCTCGGTGCAAATATTATATAACTTGTTTGATCCATAATGTTATAAGATGATGTATAAAAATAAAACTTGTGTTCATATTATGGTTTATGAAAACTCTATGAATTCACTCAATGTTTCGTTGACTTTTTAGCATGTTTTATTTTAGGTAATCAAGGATGATAGATGATTTGAAGCTCACGAGGATGGGTCTAGCGTGGTTTATGTTTAAACTTTAAATTATCCCCATGTTAAAATGTTTATGATACAATTTAGTATTTTGTGAAACTTGATCTTATGATGGGTGACTTTTATGGTACTATGGTTTAACCATGTGTTGTAAAATGGAATATTGTTCAAACTTGTTTATTTTGGGACCAATGTTACTATAACGTCTCTTCTTGAGTCATTCTTTATGAAATGTGTGTGATTGTGTTATGAAGTAACACCCATATATGTTCCGCTGCATTATCCCGAAATAGGGGGTGTTACAAGAGTATGATGAAGTTTGTTCATACTATGAGTTTTGACTAGAAGTATTGGAAACACTATAAGCGGTACTAACATCATTAGTACTGCTTGTGTTCTCAGAGACAAATGCCACATTTTGCGTGCTTGAGGATGATGCAGTAGGACCTTTTACATCATTCTTAAAGACTCTTAGATTATTATACAGATCATCAATGTTGAGACTGTCCACTCCTGGCTTGGTCCTCATGATTAAGGAAACTTAAGACCAGGCAAAAAGTAGAGATCTAAGGAATTTCTGATTTGCATCCTCAGTGGATACACCTGCCCCATGAATCTCTAATTGACGTGGGGAGGGCGGTCAAAGAAAATGGTGAGTAGCGTTTGCCATAGAGGTCATTGGTGATAACGCAGGGGTGGGTTATCTAGCTCTGTAGACCTAGCCCAGCCCTATTAACCATCCAGGTTATGTTTGGTTTTTCTTTTTAGGTCCCTTTTGTTTGCTATTGATTGTGTTCTTATCTCTCCTTTTTTAATTGGTCTGCACTGACAAGACTGTATTGTAACTACACGTGACAAGGCTGCCCAGGACGTAGTAGCTAGTAAGTTACTTCTATCCTATTTTACTTTATTTGCTTCCTCATTTCTCTTTTATAAACTGTGTTGCCCCCTTTTTTGTTTGCAGGTTACTCCGCTGGGCGTTTTGGTAATCTACCTTTCACTTCCCAAGGGCCTCACGGATTTTTGTTGTATGGACAACTCCCGCTTATGCCGAGACATGATGTCCAACCTTTTCACCCCTGCTGATCAGGAGTCTTTTAATGAGGGGATGCGCAACGAATCTGCTATCAAACGGTCTTGGAAGTTGTTGTGCCAGTCTGCTCAGCAGTAAGCAAACACTCTTCTTCGTTTGAGGCCTTGTCGAAGGAGCCATGAGATCTGTCTACGCCCACGAATTCTTGCAAGGACCAGAAAACTCATTATTAAGGTGTGCATAGAAAGAAATGTGAAGCGCTCAGTCAGTTAGCTTATGATGAGAATGGTTTTACCTACAGATTAATTATCCAAAAATTATGATGGGCCTCTGATCCTGGAGAAAAGTTTTGCAGGATAGGCTTGAGGGAGATGGAGGAGGAGAAGAAAGAGACTGGACTAGTTGAATATATGAGCAAGCAGACCGTATTCATGCAGCTCTGAAGAAGCATGAGGGTAGTTGAGGCTGATGTCTTCAACTAAGATTTTGATAGGGAGAAGTATGCTGTTGAGGCTGGTAATGGAGAGATGGTGAGGCGCCGGATCATAAATGAGTACCTTCCTATCTTTGTGCACCGGTTACACCAAAGTTTTGAATACAAACACTCGCTGGGAGAAGCCTTCAGCCTTGCTATTGGCAAAGGTTTTATAGATGGGATATCTATTGGCCGCCAGGACTCAGACATTTAGGAAATTTTAAAGGCCACTCCCAATGTGGATCCCGCATCTTCTGACACCTTCATGGGAACATATGAGCAGCTATTTGATAAAAGATATTCGTATGTTGATAAAGTGGCTCATATGTATCTGTTAGATCCCATCGGTTTACAAACTGTCATGCCGGATGAAACTGGTCCCACTCCTGGTGGAGGGCCTCGCGATACTCCAACGTCTTCCTATGCTTAGATATCTTGACACTTTTAATTTGTTTAGATTACTTTTTAGGGCCGGTTGTGGCGCCTTACAATTGTGCTTGTTGAACAATATTTGGATTTTTGTTATGTTTGTATGTATTTCGTTATGTTTATCTATAAATGGTTGTACATCTTCATGGTTTTCCCTTGCTTATTGCATTAGCATTGTTTTAGTTTTTAGACATTTTCTTATTCCTTTGTGGTATTCCTAAGACATATATACTGACCACTTATACCAACCGAAGAGGATTAGCGGTCCGTTGGGGGGCACATAATAATTTATCCATTCCCCCATACATTAATCAAAAACAAATTTTGGATCGAAGGTAGCGAGCCATCCGCCGAGTCACACAATAACTTGTGGATAATAGTAGACATTGAGCACGTCCCGGCCGGTGGGTGTTGTTAGGCCGATAGGTAACCGAGCCACATAATAATTTATCTATACTTGTAGATATTGACTACGCCCTAGCCGGCAGATGTTGCTGAACCGGCTGGCATCCGAGTCACATAATAATTTATCTACACTTGTAGATATTAACTACGCCCCAACCGGTAGATGTTGCTGAACCGGCTGGCATCCGAGTCACATAATTATATATCTACACTTGTAGATATTTACTACGCCCCGGACGGTAGATGTTGCTGAACCGGCTGGCATCCGAGTCAAATAATAATTTATCTATACTTGTAGATATTGACTACGCCTCAACCGGTCGATGTTGCTGAACTGGCTGGCATCCAAGTCACATAATAATTTATCTACATTTTGTTTTATGTCTCAGTCTTACACATCACATAGTCAGAAAATTACCTTTCCTCATCACGGGGATTGGCCTGATTGTTCACTAAAATTCTTAACGGATTACATTAGAGAGATGGAATTCTAAACATAATGATCCCTACAAGTAGCATCTTCTTATGAGCCATTCTGATATGCTTCCACCACCAAGTATGGTCCTTCCCATTTTAGACCTAGCTTTCTAAGATTTTCTACCCGGCTAGCTTCATTCTTCCGGTAGACATATTCACCCACCTTAAAGGACACGGGTCGTACCCTTTTGTTGTAGTATTGCTCCATTTTCATCTTGTACCTAGCCTCCCGGATAGCAGCCGCTTCTCTTCTTTCTGTCAACAAGTCAAGGTTTAACCTCATCTCTTCCTCATTGCCCTCCCTTCTTTGATCATCATTGTTCGGTGTGTGGGCATGCCAATTTTTTTCGGAATGATTACCTCACTTCTGAATGTTAGGTTGTATGGTGTCTCCCCATTGCTAGTTTTAAGTGATGTTCAGTGAGCACACAGGACGTTAGGCAGTTCATCCACCCAGCCTTTCCTTTCCTGTCCCAGTCGGGTTTTGATTCCTTCCATGAGGCTCTTGTTTGCTCTTTCACCTAGCATGTTAGCCTGGGGATGTGCGACGGCTGTGTTTATTTATGTGATGTTCAATTTCTTACACCAGCTTTTGAAAGGGTCATGGATGAAGTTGGTTCCATTGTCCGTTACAATTATCTTTGGCAACCCATACCTACAAACAATGTTGTCCCATACAAACTTCTTTACCTCCTTCCCTATCATTTTGGCCAGCGGCTTGGATTCTATCCACTTTGTGAAATAATCTACGACCAAAATTACCAACTTTACTTTCCCCAGTGCTTCTGGGAGCGGGCCTAGCATATCCATTCCCCATTGAAAGAATGGCCAAGGTGCCATGATCGAAGTCATCAAGGTTTTGGGGAGCTTGGGAATTGGGGAGTGGATTTGGCATGAATCATACTTGCGTATTTCTTCCCTTGCGACCTAGTGCATTGTTGGCCATTAGTACCCTTACCGGATGGCCTTTGCAACCACCAACCTTGCTTTTAGATGCATGTTGCACGCCCTCATGTGAATCTACTAAATGACATAATTAGCCCGTAGCGGACCCACGCACCGGAGCATAGGCATTAGGTAAAAAAAATTGAATAAAACGCCCTCTTCCATGATGTATTAACCAATATTCATCCTTAATGTACGTGCCTTATTCTGGTCTCTGGGCCACACCTCCTTTCCAGACAGTTGATGATGGGGGTCATCCACGTTTCCCCTTCTTCTTCCACTATGGCATTTATCTCCTCAACGTCCATTGACGGTACATCCAATGTTTCCACTAAAATTTCTTTAGTAAGGTGGTTGAATGCTACCGAGGCCAGTTTGCTTAACAAGTCTGCCTTTTGGTTTTTGTTTCATGGTATGTTTTGGATTTTGAAGTTTTTGAAGCAGCTGATGTATTCTTTTGCCTTGGACAGATTTCGGATCATATTTTCCTTGCAAGCCTCATAGTTGTCGTTGATTTGGCTAGCCACCAATATGGAATCTACATTGACAGACAGAGATTGTACTCCCACTTTCTTGGAAATTCTCAGGCCTGCTAAGAGGGCCTCATACTCAGCTTGGTTGTTGGTGCTTTCAAAGTTGAGCCTCAAGGCGTATGTATATTCTGTTTTTGTAAGGCTGATAAGAACCAAGCCCGCGCCAAAACCTTTGAAGCTAGATGCCCCATCTGTGTTGAGTACCCATTCTTCCTTGCAATCTTTTTGATGATCAATTGTGTACTGGGTTTACGGCGGTACTATAGCTTCACTACCTACCGGTACTTCGTTTATGAAGTCCGCTAATATCTGTCCTTTGATGGCGTTGCGGGGCTCATATGTGATGTTGTACGCCCCTAGCTTAACGAAGTACTGTGCTAGCCTACCCGACGTGTCCACTTTGCTCAAAATTTGCTTGGTTGGTTGGTTTGTGATAACAGTGATGGGATGAGCATCAAAGTACATTCTTAACCTTCTAGATACGTGCCGTAACACTAGTGCCATCTTTTCTAGCGGAGCATAGTTTCGCTTTGCGTCATGTGGCGTTCTGCTTACGTAGTGTATCGGATACTATTTTCCTTTCCTTACCACTAGCAGCACTGCACTGACTGCTTTTTTTGATGTCGTTAGGTATATAAACAAAGTCTCCTTTGGAAGTGGAGTTGTAAGGGCCAGTTGGTCCAGGATCATCTTTTTGAGTTCTTAGAAAGCATTTTCTGCCTTTTCTGTCAACCGGTAATCATGTTTGTTTTCATTAGTGATCTCTTTTAATGTTCAAAAAAAGGTAGTGATTTTTCAGCTGACCGGGAGAGGAAACAGTTTAGTACTGCCAACTTTCTTGCTAGGCTCTGTGATAACATCAAATATATGATACTTTTTAGTGGCAAAATACCCTATATTACTTGTAAATGTTTCACTAATACTCGAAAATGAGATATTTTCTATCATTTTGTAGTTTTCAGGTGAAATGCAGGAAAATGACAAGAAACAAGGGAAAAAGGGCTCAAAGTGTAATTATCTGAAGAATGTTACGATGTAACACTAAAAATAGTTACACCATAACATATATTAAGTAGGTACGAAGATCAAGGACAACTTTACAGCGTAACACCATATCTAGTTACGCCGTAACCATGTATTTGGAATGAAATCTTACCCAAGATAGAGTTACGGCATAACACCCCTTATGTTTACGCCGTAACAGGTTCGATACTTATAAATAGAGGCCTCATTCAAGCTATTCTGACATCACTTCCTCCACATCCAATTAGAGAGGCGACAAAGGCTTCTAACCTTCGAAGAATTCCACCTGGAGTCCAAGAGAGATCACACTTTATTTACATTTTGTATTTAATCGTTCAAATACGAATACTGTAAGAATTATGAGCTTTCAATCTATGATTACTTCTATTTCTTGTTGTGTTTCCGTTACCATGAGCAGCTAAGCACTTAAAGTGTTGGCCTAGTTATGTAGTTACTATTGTTATGATGTTTGTTTTCTGTTAGATTATGGTTTCGTTAGATGTTCCTTGACTATCGTGTAACCCTGGGTTTTGATAGTACGGGTGGTTTGGACCTTTCTTGCCACATTATTAGATTATCTAGTCAATATAGGATCTATCGGGTACTAGGGAGGATCTATGACTCCATCCCTAGTGTAGGAACTAACCGGTGTCCGCACTTATCACTCAATATACTTAAAAAGCACATAAACTCTTTCAGAGGGGGTTAATAATCTGTATAGGTTATTAGATAAGTTTTGGGAATAGTTAGGATTAATCACTGCAACCTGGATATCCTAACTCCTATACGATTTGGACTGAGTCGGAATCGCGGGAAGTATAGGATAGACTATATATGCCTATTCAAGTCTATCGACCTTAGAAACCACTATAGAAACCATAGTTTAACATTGCACAAGAAAACTTTTTCATAACAGTAGTAATGAAGTAACTAGGTTAGCACGTTTTCTCTCCTGATATCTCCAAACCCTTTTTATTTTTAGTATTTTATTTTATTGTTATTTTTAATTCTTTTCAATTCAAATCAAAAACTATTTTCTAAACGCGACATTTCAAATTAAAACTAATTACAACTTAGCTCTTGGGACGACCTCGGATTTACCATTCTATACTACCCACGATTGGGTTCTTTTCCCATTAGTGCGTTGTCAGGTAGATCGAGTTTTATAAATTTAAAACTTGGTAAATTATTATTGAAAAGAAAATACGCATCAAGTTTTTGGCGCCGCTGCCGGGGAGCTAAAAATTAGAATTAATTTGATTATTTTGTTATTTCTCTTCTTTCCCTAAACTCTATATCCGCATGAACTATGGCAGGAGTAGACGTTGATACTCTCACCATGTAACAATACTTAGCATTGTCACGAGAAAACCAGGTATTGGGCGTGGTTAAACCCGAAATCGGAGGCAATGTCAATTTTGAAATCAAGAGTCAATTCATGCGCGAATTAAAGGAAGACACTTTCTCCGGGAACAAAGACGAGGATGCTCACGATCACATTGATTGGGTCCTCAACATCGTTGGCTTATTTAATATTCTCGGAGTCTCTAAAGACGCAGTCATGCACCGAGTTTTTCCCTTTACTCTTATGGAGCCGCAAAAAGATGGGTGGACAGACTCGCCCCAGGAATTATCAATATATGGGATCTCCTCAAAAAGGCCTTTATCCAAAGGTATTGCCCACCTTCCAAGACCGCAAAGCAGTTTGAAGATATCCATAACTTTAAGCAAGAAGGAGACGAATCATTATACTAGGCCTAAGAGCGGTATAATGACCTGCTATACAAGTTCCCTACTCACGACATCAATAGTCATCAAAAGGTAAATATCTTTTATGAGGGTTTGAGCACTATGAATCGTCAACTGCTTGATTCGCAGGGACAATTCCTAGGATGACACCAGCCCAAGCTCTCACAGCGATTCAAACCATGATTGGCCATTCTCAAAAATGGCACGATGGAACCACAAGCAAGAATATTGGAAGCAGTAGTAGCAATGTTGGACTAGCTGCTTTGGTAAATAAATTGGACAACCTAGGATGAGACATGAAGAAGCTTAAGGAAAGTGTTCATGCAATCCAGGTTGGATGCCAAATTTACGAAGGACCTCACCTCGACAAGGGGATTGTCCCCTCAACGAGGAAGTTAAACAAGTTGAAGAGGTCAGATATGGAGAATTTGGACGAACAACGCCATTTAACGGGACACTAGAGAAAGTTTCGTGTAGGACCACCTGGATACTATACTAAGACTGATAACCACCCACCATATGGTGAGAGGAGGCAAAGCTTAGAAGAACTATTAGCTAAGCATCAAGAGGAATCTGCACGAAGAAGTAATTAAATGGAGGTGTGGATTAAGAAACTTCAAGAGAATACCGAAATTAACACTAGGAACCAAAGCGCCTCGCTCAAGAATTTAGAAACCCAGATCAAACAGTTGACTAAGAAAATCCACTCGAATAAAATCCCTAACTCATCCTGGGGACAAATTAAAATAGTTACTGCTAATCAAGAAATGTTTGTGCTCAACAAACTCCAGGGAATGTCTTTCATATCAGAAACTAAAAGTGATACCCCTGATGCCATATAACACCAATTGCAATCCAAAGAATTAAATCCAGGAAGCTTCACACTCCCCTGTACGATCGGTAAATTTAATTTTTATGCGATGGCTGACCTAGGTGCTAGTATTAATGTAATGCCTAGGAGTATATTTGAACACTTACATCTTACCAATCTTAAGAAAACAAATATGCTTTGTGAAATGACAGATATGTCTAAAAAGCACCCTTGGGGATAGTTGAAAATGTTCTAGTGAAGATTGATAAATTCTTATTCCCTTCTGATTTCGTAATCATTGACAACACCCCTTCTGAAACTACAATTCTAAGGAGACCCTTTTTGGCTACCATTCATGCGAAAATAGATGTCTTCGCTGAAAATTTTTCTTTGGGAATTAATGAAGATAGAATAATCTTTGATACAATGAGAAAAGATCATAATTATACGAATCCTAGTGAAAAACATTTCATGGTTAATTCTGGCCTAATTAATAGACCCCAATCCCCTGCCCAGAGTAATAATCAAATCTATTACGAAGAGTCAGGTAACTGGGACAATAGGTCCCCTAACTTAGATAATCGGAAGCCTAAGAAACAGAAAATTAATTTAGATAAGAATGTTTTCAGAGCACACTTTTGTAACCCTATAAAATAGAATATCAAGGAACAAACCAAAATGTAGCCATCCTGTGACCCCGAAAAAAAATATGTGATGGTGGGGTAGAAATCTGTGGGGTATCTAAAACTGGGAATTTAAGGTTTTGGTATTGCAACTACGATAATGAGAGAATAAATATAAAAGGAAAAGGACTATCCTTTCCTGATTTCCTTTTAGCAAAATAAGAAAAAAGCCAAACCAGTGCCTTAGTTTGGGACAATAGATACACTGAATGGTGTGATATTAGTCCCTCATCCGAAGTATCCTCTCAAGAATCAAACAAACCGAGACCTAGAGATTAAACCTTTAGGGAATGGACATTGATTAAGGTCGGGCATACTGACATTAGTGAACCGGTAAAAAAAGCACTATTAAAATTATGGTTAATTGATTGTTTCCAAGATGACTCGGCTATTGTAGATAACCCAAACCATAGGAGCTTTGATGATTACAAGTGGGAATTCAATTTAGAAATCGATAAGCTAGCTGATGAGTACGAACTTAGAATAGGGAAGAAGGGACACATTCTCGATAACATATGGGAATACTGTAACCAAGTGCATAATAAAAATTATGGGTGGCATAATCATGAGTTCGAAAATGAAGAGTGTGAGGAAATAGGAATAGAGAACAAAGACTATCATCCACCAGAAGTACAAGTAGAAACTTTCGAGGTTAAGAAATACTCATTTGAAGGTAGACAAAGTTTCGTCTGTGTTATCAAAGACTTAGATAACGTTTTACCTCTTGGAAGGAAGAACGGATCTAAATTTAAGGAAATGATCCGAAAGGAAGTAGAAAACAACAAAACGTAGAATGAGCACGAGTCTAACTTAAAGACTCGATAATAAAAAAAAGTGTTTGTCGGGAGATAACCCGTCCTTTATTTAATGAAATTTCCTTTTTGCATTAGTTGGTTTGCATGTTTCTTACTTTGTTTTGCAGAATCCAAAAGCTAGGAGGCAATTATCGAGACCGGCTCGATTCATAATCATGTGGTAACCTTGCTGAATCTTCAGCAATTACAGCGTAATGAATTTAGTTTATGCCATAACCACTGTAGTTATGACGTAATCCATTTTATGGTTACGCCGTAACGCCTTAAAACTTAAAAATTTTACCACTTGATTATGACGTAACCCCCGGAGTTACGTCGTAACCTCCCTCTAAAACCTTAAAAATTTAAGTTTTAAACATGTCTAAACCTTGTATATGTAAATGGACTTTGTGGGTATGTTCTCTGGAAGCCCTCACGAGACTAAACTCGTCCACTTGGGCCACCAAGTGGTTTAAAAGGCTTGTTGCATATGCTAAATGCAACCGTGATTCCTACGAAAGTGAGTTAGGTTTGTATTTCCTGTACACTTCATAATTCTTGTAGAATGATTTTATGCTTTGGTTTGTTTTTGTGATCACAGGGGATAAAGAGCTTGCGGGAAGACGAAGATAATCTAAAAGATTTCCGCCAAATTTCAAATCTCCGAAGCAATGCTCAGGGAGTTTCTTGTCTTAATTCTACTCTTTCCTTTTTATTTCATTTCCTTAATGCCACAACAGGGACATGTATAAATCAAGTGGGTGGGGGGGGATGGGAGTGGAATTAACTTGACGTATGTTTTGTGCCTTGAATTCTCTAATTTTCTTTGAATAATTATGCCAATTTTAAAAATTTTTGAAATTTTTTTCTTAAATAACTAAAATTAAAATGTTCCGAATTCACATTACCCCTTGTAAATATTACATGTGTAGATTTAAGCCTAATATTCTGTTTCCATCATATTATTCAAAAATTGACCAAAATAATTAGTGTGCCGGTAGTATTGTAGACTTTAGAACCTGGCCTGTACTTTAGAGACCTAATTGATTAGAAGGAATTGATAGTTCAAAAAGACAACACTTAGGAAATCATCCAAATAGCCTGTATGTGTGCGTTTATCGACTTGTTACACTGACTTGTCGACCTCCTATGATAAACCTTTTTGTTGTACTCATTATTAGTGCAAAATACCCCTAGATCACCCTTGTTAAGCCAATCTATGTTTTCACTCTACTCTATATGTTTGCCTACTCTGTAGTCTTTATTTTCTTTGTGTTGAAATCTCTGGCTACTTAAGTCCATGGTTTGGGGAAATGGGAATGAAAAATTATATGCATTCATAGAAGACCAATCAGTTATGATCTATAAAACCCCTGTTATCACCACTTTTGACATTGATAAACTACAAGAGGGGGATATGCGTATAATATCAGATGTTGCACTGACAATAATTAAAGATATAAACTCCTGTAGCATTTGCATATTTATCATGAAGAAAATGAAGAAAAGAGGGTGAAACAAAAAGCTACCCATGTGCTAAAAAAATGTAAAGATGGTGCAAAATAAAAAATAATAATAAAAAAATGAAGCTAGTAGCCTATTATTACACCAAGAGATCTCAATAATTATGAAGAATGAAGCTAGTAGCCCATTATTACACCAATACTCATGAAGAATAGAGCTAGTAGCCCATTATTGAAGATCATATTTTTAGACTTAGCCTCTTGGACCTATGGATGGACAGTAGCTAGTTATGACAACCTTAGATTATTTTAGACTATTTGTTATGTGTTTTTATATTAACATCCATTAAAATGTGTATCCCATGTCTATCCTAATCCCTTTATCACCCTTTAAAACCATATAACCTTTGTTTGCCTTCAAAATTAGATATACCTAATTCTAACTGTGCAAGTATGTTGTTGTACTTTCCCAAGCTATAATAGAATACATGCTAAGACAAAGCAATTGACGATCACACCCGAAATGAAACACCTTAGACTATGAGAGGTTTGAGTGACTTTTTATCCCCTTTTGGTTAGGTGTTCGAGCTTTGATGTTTATCTAGCATAGAGATTTAATTAGATTCATTTCTTGAAGTTATTCTAGAGAAATCTTTTTATGAAATGTTCTAACAGGTTCTACTTGAGGGCAAGCAGAAGTCAAGTGGGGGGATATTTGATAACATCAAATATTTAATACTTTTTAGTGGCAAAATACCCCCTATATTCCTTCAAATGTTTCACTAATACTCGAAAACGAGATATTTTCTATCATTTTGTAGTTTTCAGGTGAAATGCAGGAAAATGACAAGAAACAAGGGAAAAAGAGCTCAAAGTGTAATTATCTGAAGAATGTTATGGCGTAACACCAAAAATGGTTACACCGTAACATATATTAAGCAAGTATGAAGATCAAGGACAACTTTACGGCATAACACCATATCTAGTTACGCCGTAATCATGTATTTGGAAGGAAATATTACCTAAGATAGAGTTACTGCGTAACACCCCTTATGGTTACGCCATAACCATGAAGATCCCCAAATATGGAGTGAAGATCACGTACATATGGAAATTATTTGAAGGTTACGGCGAACGCGATATCTAGTTACGCCGCAACAATTGCTTATTTATGGAATGTCGTGTAAGAAGATTACGGCGTAACACCTTTATCCATTATGTCGTAACAGGTTCGATACTTATAAATAGAGGCCTCATTCAAGCTATTCTGACATCACTTCCTCCACAGCCAATTGGAGAGGCGACAAAGGCTTCCAACCTTCGAAGAATTCCACTTGGAGTCCAAGGGAGATCACACTTTATTTACTTTTTCTATTTAATCATTTAAATACGAATACTGTAAGAATTATGAGCTTTTAATCTATGATTACTTCTATTTCTTGTTGTGTTTCCGTTACCATAAGCGGCTAAGCACTTAAAGTGCTGGCCTAGTTATGTAGTTACCATTGTTTTGATGTTTGTTTCCTGTTAGATTATAATTTCGTTAGATATTCCTTGACTATCGTGTAACCCTGGGTTTTTGGTAGTACGGGTGGTTTGGACCTTGCTTGCCCTATTATTAGATTATCTAGTCAATATGGGATCCATCGGGTACTAGGAAAGATCTATGACTCCATCCCTAGTGTAGGAACTAACCGGTCTTCGCACTTATCACTCAATATACTTAAAAAGTACAAGAACTCTTTCAGGGGGTTTATAATCTGTATATATTATTAGATAAGTTTTGGGAATAGCTGGGATTAATCACTGCAACCTAGATATTCTACCTCCTATATGATTTGGACTGAGTCAGAATCGCGAGAAGTATAGGATAGACTATATATGCCTATTCAAGTCTATCGACCTTAGAAACCACTAATGAAACCATAGTTTAACATTGCACAGGAAAACGTTTTCATAACAGTAGTAATGAAGTAACTAGGTTAGCACGTTTTTTCTCTTGATATCTCTAAACCCTTTTTATTTTCAGTATTTAATTTTATTGTTATTTTTAATTCCTTTCAATTCAAAACAAAAACTATTTTCTAAACGTGACATTTCAAATTAAAACTAATTACAACTTAGCTCTTGGGATGACCTCGTATTTACAATTCTATACTACCCACGATCGGGTTCTCTACCCGTCAGTTCGTTGTCAGGTAGATCGAGTTTTATAAATTTAAAACTTGGTAAATTATTATTTAAAAGAAAATACGCATCACTCTGAATTTCTCCCCATGTTCTATGCGACTTCATTTCCTCTATGTCTTTGGTTTTTGCTGTGTTAGCCCGTATGCCTTCTGAGGTAACCATGTATCCCAAGAACTTTTCTTCCTCGACCCCAAACGAACACTTTTTTAATTTAGCTTCATGTTAATTCTTCTAAGGTTGTCAAATGTTTCTGCTATGTCTGCTAGCATTTCCTTTTTGGATGGTGCTCGGTGGCTAAGATTTCTTGGGGGGGGCCTTGATAATGAATCCAGCGTCAAGACTGCTCTATTTTCTCTTGGCCGGGGGAACTCTTGATTCTGACGCTACAGTAGTACATATGTGGCATGGCATTCTTGTGCTCTAAAAGTAGGTTTATGTTCTAGTCTGCGGCGGTTTCTCCCATAAGGAAAACGTTGGTTCTGGTCATTCTGTTGTACCCACTGTACTGGTACGTCCTTTTGCTAGAATTCGCCTTTTGGAGTTCCGTGTTACGGAATGCTTCTTCCGACCACATATAATCATCCTTTCTTTTTAACATCTCATCCACCGTTTTGGGTACATTATCCGAGAAACGTTTTGCCAGTTCCAGACATTTATGGGAACTCATGAAAGATGAGATTTGCATTAGCTCTGGTATGTTAGGGATAGCATTAGACTCACTCACCCACCTTTTTTTGAAATGGGGAAGGGTTTCATTTGCCTTCTAGACGATCTTTAAAATTAATGTTGGGTCCAGGTCGCAGGCCTTGAGCATCCCAAATCTGTTTAAGAATTTCTTTTGGAGGCTGCCCAATTATCAATGCTGCCCGGCGGTAGTTTGTCGAACCATGCCCTTGCTTTGCCATCGAGGGTCTGTTGGAACATTCTGCACCATACCGGCATGGGTCATTCTCCTTGGTTTCTCATTCCCACAAACCGGCCCACGTGATCCTCCAGATCACCTGTTCGATCGTATATTTTGGCATTTGCTGTTATTCTGTGACCTGGCGAAGAAAATTCGATAATTCTTCTGGTGAAGGGGCATTTTAGTACTTCCTTGAACGGTTTGATTAGATCTTCATTACCCCCTTCCGCCTTCCCTTTCGTACCGACTTCGATTTCCTCGTCACTAACGTCTTGGATGTCATCAAAGTCCAGGAGCATGGGTTTGATGAGATCTCGATTGCTTGGCTCTTTCAAAAGTTCCTTGAGGACTGATACATGCCCTTTAATGATGCTTTTGATGGTATTTTGGTTTGAGGTTCCTTCATTTAATGGGGTGATTGGTCCGGGACCTGCCATTCTATAGAAGTTAGGCAAATTGAATAACGGGTCCCACGGATGACGCCAATTTGTTAATGCAAAGATCCGCTAGGAAGGATAAGAGTGGCCCTCCAATGGATTCTTGATGCTCAGCAAGCCTGTCGAGAAGACAACGCACGTTAACCTCACCCCGGGTTTTATCCCAGGACTAAGCTCCGACGTGAGAGTAAGTACTTGATATGGATATAGCCGTTAGGCATTATGCGAGTATAATAAATGCGGGGTGTCTATTGTTGAGATTGCATTGAATGTGCTTGGGGTATTTATACTACCCCGAGTACTGTTGAATACTTATTGTTCCTGACACATGGGGAATAGCCGCGCCGAACTACTGTACACTTTTGTCAGGCGGCGTATCCACGTGACAGACAAGATCCCCCGAATCCCGGGTTGGCTGCATGCGTACGGTCCTTGCCATGAACCGACGGTTATTAGGGAGTACCCGGGTAATAGGATGTACTGGTCTTTTCCGAGGTTTTACTATACTTATCCTTCTTAGTGTTGCGTCAGCACCGGAAGGTCTTTGGTACTGGTTGGATCTGGGCCGCTGGGCCGGAAGGTCTTTGGTACTGGTTGGATCTAGGCCGCTGGGTAGCGTCTGCCGATGCAGTCCCAGCGGCCACATATACAAACAGTGAGCATTTATATTTTAATTTAAAATGGTATCATTTTTAAACTTGGAAAAATTGTTTATCCATTTAAAAATTTCATTTTTAATCTATCATGTTCATTTAAATCTAAGCAGATTTTTCGTTTGTTTCTGACAATTCTATACTCATTCGGTATACGTTAGTATATGTCTATAAGAAGTTGTCATAATGTTAATATGTGCCATATTGCTTACTTCATGTAACTCTTCATCCAGTGTAGTATGGTTTACACAAACAGTCAAGAGAAATAACTATATTAGATGATTTAGAGATGCGAATAAATTACTCTTTTACTCCGCACATCAGGTCTTGCATACATATATCTTTATCTCTTAACTCTGATAGATTTTTGCTGTAAATCTCGTTAAATGCATGGGTCTCAACTTCCAACCTCCATCACTACGGCCAAAAGTTCACGACCATACTCGCCACCACCATTGCTATCACAACCATACACATCACCCCTCCGATCCCACATCATTTCAATTGCTCCTTATTCTATTCCTCATTTGTTTTTGGATAACAGATGTCGGAGAGGTATGGACATATAGACGAAATCGACGTAAAACTGGTGTTTTGTGACCATGAAATAATGAAAGGTCTTAAAAATACCACTTGCATAAAAACGTCCTGTCAATATACTGGATCTCCGTTGAGGCTTTTCAACGATGCAAGATACTATTGGCGAAATTTCTCAGAGTCAGGACCTAAAAGCTTGCACATCCTTAATGTCGAGGACTAAAGGTGTGACTAATTATCACCTAAAAATAATATATCATGATTTCTAGGATTGTTGACTAAAATGAAAAATGATCATAGTGTAGAAATTAGAAAGAAACTAAAAATTATATTAATCAAATTCAATTAACAATAAATATTACACGAGATTAAATAACAACTAAACAAAGCCCTAATTATTACACAGAGCATAACTCCTTACGGTTTGCTTGTCTTTTATTACCTTAACATCTCCCCGTCAAACTCACAATTGAGAGTTTGACAAACACAAAATAATTAAAATCGAAAATAAGTCCGCACCTCAAGAGCAACCCATAGTGCACAACTTGTTGCTAGAAAACGTCTTAATTAGATGCAATCGAAGCACTCATAAGTGAAATTAATGAGGTTTAAACATATCGACCAAAGTCACTCAAACAAAGCCAAATGTTGAACCAGAACAAAGCCACACATGTGGAGAAAAACCAGAGCATAACAGACAAAACCGTATGCATAGCAAATTCAGACACGAGCATAGCACAAAATTTGGCAAGAGAAAAAAGTAGAACAAGCAAACAAATGCATAGCAAAATCACACAAATGCAGAACCAGGCAACATAAGATGCAGAACTAAAAGAAATCACACAATCTGGCGGGATCAGAATGGATGCAATAACCACATCACCGTGAAATAAGTTGAGAAACCGAGGATACACTGTGGAATCAGACGGGCTTGTATACTTTTTCTATATGAATTAAGTGGTTTTTACCACTAATATAATGCCTCTTAAATGTGTAGGAGGTTTGCGGTGCGTGTGTATGGAATAAGATGAATTAAGGTGTTTGAGCCCACCACTCACCCAATAAGAGACATTAGTGGAAGAAAAAGAAACACCCACTAACAGCCCCTAATTACTAGACAGAAATTGAGAATTATATTAATCATAAGCATTGTTTGGCAAATGAACTTATATGAGATTATAAAAAAAAAAAATCTTTTATAATCTCTTAAAATCAAATGCTACTTCATGTAGCTTATAAAAAATAATCTATTTTCATAATCTCCATCACCATCTCCATCTACAGCTCCATCTCCAGTTCCAGCAACAGTTATTTCGCCAAACATACCCATAATCAATTAACAATAAGAATTACACGAGATTAAATAACAACTAAACAAACAAAACCTTTATTAGTACTATCTTAATAATCTTATTGGACTTGAAAAAGATATAACTTGAAAATTAACCATATAACATGGCTAAAACTTAAGATATCGCACTTTAATGTAATGAATAGTATAAGACATATTTAATAGCATTAATATTCAGTGAATTAAGATAATGTTAATGTTTAGTGTATAGATTATTTTAATGCAAATACCGTTATTGTTTATTGCATTAGATGAACTTTGTTGTACTTTCTGTATTATTTTAATGCAAAATATAGATATCTTATATTGTGATTACATTGAAATGTTTTCTTATGACGAAAAATGCATAACGAATGATATTATAATTATGATACATAAGTTATGATCAGATAAAAATAAATAATTAAATGAGAATGATAAAAAGTAATTATAATTACACATTTCAAATGCATTTATAAAATCCGATGCATCTTTTATCAAACTTTTTATCCCCATTTGAGATATGTTGCTAAAATTACTTCTGATCATTCTTATATTAATTATTTTTTTCACTAGATTTATTCACTCACTTAAAATATTCTTATATATGGGGAGTCTGCTTTAAAATTGAAAATCGTCCCCCTGCACGCACCCCGAGCATATGCAAATTAAGGTGAGAGAAAATGAAACAAAATCTACTCATACCATGATTTAAAAGGTAAAAAAGAAGGATGCTTTGCGGAAAGGTGGTAAAAAAAAGGAGGACAACGTGATCGGAGTGACATTGTCGCTTCTAGACGTGTGCTTAAACGGGCCCCCTTTTAACACTCACTCATGCTTCTACATATTATAAACGTGTTTCAACTCCCGAATAATATTCGTACGTATGGATATTTAAATATTGTAAAGAACACGTCCCTACTTATTGATACATGATAACTTGTTAAAATTTGATCAAAGTTTTTGTTACTCTTTTGCATAATTTGCCAATGTAATATGAGTAAATTGCAAAAACCATCGAAAGTGCAAGCGTAATTGATGGAACTTTGTTATTTGGCTATTTTCCATGTGTAAACTAATTTAAGATGTTTTTGTGAACGAGTAACGATTGTCTTTTGAGATGTTAGTTAACATTTTGTACTCCTAAATCCTAACGGATCCTTTAATCAAATGGAAGGACGAGATCTCTTGATTCAAATGTACACGATCTAACTATATTCGAGCTTGTGACGGTTCCCGGCCCTTCCTTGGCCATCCCAAATATGTACTCCATAGTCAATAATGTTGTTATTTTCCTATAGTAGTATAGTGATGAAATAGTATCAACTTTTCTTGGATGTTATTCATTGAGACACGACCGGTCTTTAAAATCCAATCACCTTTTCTTTTTGAAGTAGCTTTAGTGAATGGAACACGTTAAATTCACGTTACTACTTAACTAACTTTTCGATATCTTAATATATATATCAGACCAGTGGCGGAGCCAGAAATATAGAACACTGGGGGCAAAAAAAAATCCACAAAAGGCGAGTAAAAAAAAGTTAAGCAACAATTTGTAATGAGAAAATAAAAGTTTGTAACAAAAGGTTATAACTCAAAATGTAACGGACTTTTTTTCCATGTGATGATTAAGCGGGCTTCTTACATTTTATCTGTGGTGAACTAGGATCAAGCTTAAAGTGGTTCTCTCATGAAGTCGATGCACCTCTCAGAATCTATTTTTATATAAATCTATGGGGGCAATCTCAAATTTGAGTTGGGGGCAACCTCATTTAAAATCTCAATAAATCAAGTGTTAGCCTTAATTTATTGAGTCGAACAAGGAAGTTCGGTCACTCTACGATGGAGCTTCGGTCTTTAATTAGTTAATGTTGTAATAGTATAATATCGGGAATCGGGCTCGATAGTTAATCTAATATTGTATATGTTTCGGGTTTAATCCCAAGCAAAACCCGAGCCCGGGTCCTAGTTAAATATCCCGCGCGTCACTTTTAAGTGTCGGGGTATATAAGGAACTTTTCCACTTGGAAAAGTTAGTTGTTCAAAATATCTAAAATATCTTTTCTCTTTTCTCTCTCAATTCTCTCTCTAGTTTCTCTCTCTAAACAACTCACTCTCTTTCTCTTTTCTAGTTCGATTCGTGGTTAAATATATGAAGTGAAGTGTTACGGGATCCTACAATTGGCATCAGAGCAAAGGGTGGATTCGTGATTGATTCGTGTGGTTAAATAAGCTCAAATTCGTGGTCCATTTTGAAGAAAAAAAGCCCACGGCTAAATTTTTTTGGGGCTTATTTGTTGGTTAATCTTGTTCTTCACTTGTTCTACACATCAAAAGGTAAGAGTGCTTCAAATTTCGTGTGTTAAACAAGCTCCTAGCTCGAAATATAAGCTTTTAAAGCTTAGTGTTCTTCGTGGTGGGTTGCTCAATATTGGACGATTTACAAAGAAATACGAGTTAAGGTGTGTTTAAACTTGATATACACACTTAATATTGTATGTTCTAGCCTTTGTTCGTGGTTAATAAGCTCATTTAGTGAAAACTTGCAAAATTCGTACTTGCATTCTTCGTGGCGGTTTGACAGAAAAGGGACAAAATCCACGATTTTAAGGAAGTTGTCAGGCGGCGGTTTGACTAGGTCAACGGCGGGTTGCTAAAAACAGCGGTTTGCTAAAAACGGCGGGTTGCCAAAAACAGCGGTTTGCTAAAAACGGCGGGTTGCTTAGTGGCGGGTTGCTTCGTGGCGAGTTGCTTGGTGGCGAGTTGCTTGGTGGCGGGTTGCCAAAACAGGTGGCATTCTTGGTGGCGGGTTGCTTAATTTTTTAAGTAAAATTCTTATCTGTCATCTTTGGACTTTGGACTTAAATCGACACTTAATCAAACTAATCAAAACATCAAAACAAACCATAAACAAGTACTTAAAAGACAAATCTAACAACAATCAAACCTTAAACAACAAACAATCAATCATTCACGGTTTTCTATTGATTTTGTAAAATCCCGTTAAATTTTTATCGGTTCTAATCATAGACTAGTAAAATCCCGTGAACGATTATTGTATTCAAAACCACAATTTCAATCACATCACATCCACTTAAGATCCAACAACTTTTACACTTCATAATTCACGATAAAATGGAAAAGAAAGATACCTTATCTTCGTGTTCAGATTCGGAAAAACAACAAATGCAACTAATTCAAGACAAATCAAAAGAAAGTTGCATGGTATCTTTTCAACAACTTCATTCACACCTCAAGTGTCTTTCAAACAACGACTTAAAAGGAAGTCGAACCGAGGAGGGATTCAAACGCGCATTTGCAACACTCTTTGGTCAAGATCTAGAGACTTTCACGGGCACAATGTTCCTGTACATGGATCAACTACAAAAGCAACTTGACAACGAAGAATTTCAAGAGATTGGATCCATGTCTGCTTTTAAAGTACTCCAGACACAGTTTCAGATGTTCATCAAGTCACGGTTTTATTTGGATGATGAATATGTTGACATGACACGCAACAAATTCCTACAATACACTCGACTCGATATTCCAGAATTCCGTGACACACTGATCCAACACATGGAATCTGTTAAGAAGTCGATTGGTGAAAGAGCACAACATAAAATGGAGTATGAAAGCAGGGTGAATGAAAGACAAATCCAGACAACAGAGGAAAAGACTGATACGAGTAATGCATTGGATGCTAGTTCAGTTATCATTGAAAGCAATGGGACAGAATCAAAAGAGCAGGATACAAGCAGCAGATCAGGGAATGATGCACATGTTGATGATGCAGATATCAGACCCATATATGATGAAGAGCCAATGGCTGAGGTACAAATGACTGCTGATGATAATGTATCTGCTACAGGACAACAGCATACTGAGCAACCTGAATTCAAAGGGATTTCCTAGTGTTAATGAATTGGAGCCTTAACTTTTACCCAACCTTTCACCCTTAGATGTAAATCTAGGAGACAAAAGAGGAACCGACCCACCCATCAACACATATAGTCCGGGTAGTTTTAGGATGAAGGTAGTAAAACCCTTGACCATTCACACACCGCCTTCACCCCACGTGGCATACCTCTATCGAAATGGTGTGTATCGCTACTATCACATGCACTTGAACTTAAGTGTACGGGAGACCCACCTTTTGCGCGTCAAATAAGCTTAAAGGCAGGCTCGTGACTCGAACAAAAATAAGCACTAATTGGGAGGCAACCCAATCTATTATTTTCTTGCATATTAGGTGTGTCTTGGGTGTCTTGTGTGTTTATTTTGAGTCATATGATTATCTTAACTATTTTTGTGGTTTTGGAAGTAAATTTTGCAGGAAATAACAAATGGGAACTTGCGTGCAGGAATTTTTGAAGAAAAGAAAAAAATTCTTTATAGACCCTGGAGACGGCGTCAGGATTAATCCTGACGGCGTCGCTAGGTCTGCTATAGGAAAATAATTTTTAATTAATTTTGAGAAATTAATCTTGTATAATTTCCAGAATTTGTAACTTTCCTAAAAACTGCAGAAAACCACGATTACGTTAACACATGCATCCTATCTTTATTGCTTTCATAGAGTCTAAACCTAGTCAATGAGGTTGTATTTATAACCTAGTTAATGAGGTTGTATTTATCATTTCACCCGTGGATTTTAACGCATGTTGTAGTTGTCTTTATCTATATACATGTATATTTGATAAAAAAAGCTTAGGAAGTTCGTAGGAAGTTTCATTGAGATAGAATCCTTGGGGACGATTTAAACAGTTATTGCAGTTTCTTCTCCACTTATTAAGCAGAACCAGGAGAGTACTAGTTTCTTTTTCCTGTTTCTTTTCCCTTTATTATTTTTTTTACTGGTAATACCAAGAACATAAGGACAATGTTCAACTTAATGTAGGGGGGAATAAGCCTTATAAACTATTTCTTTATTGTGCATTTTTGCTTGTTTCCTTAGAATGATGGAAATATATCGAAACATATCAATAAAAAGGTAATTTTGACCACAAAATAATTGTTTTTAATGACAATACCGACGAAAAGCCAAGTATTAGATTAGCGCTTCATGGATAGGAATGATGTATGACTACATAAAAACCCTCAAAATTTTTCACCAAAAAATATGAGGTTCTCTTTAGATCTTTAGGGAATTTGGGTTATGCCATTAATTGATACCAAGATAGTTTCTACCTTTAGCTTTCTCGATTTATGTTTGAATGCAGTCAAAAGTATCAATTCCGTCGTTACTATGTGCACATATGGTCTAGGTTGCCTTTTCCTTGAGCATGGTATCGGTATTAAATATATGAAGTCCTGCCATAGTATATTAATTTAGAACTTAATTTGTGATGTATCCCGAGACAGCATTGGGAAGTATTAAGGATTTGCTAGACAATAGGCACTAGGATTAACCATGCTTTAAACCTGTACTTGTTATTATGGTCACATCGACTATATAACTATCCCACACCCTTGCCATGCACTCATTTTTAGTGCAGGATACCCCTAGTACAACCCTCCGAGCCTATCATTTTTCACGGTTCTCGTAATTTTCTGGTTAAGCCGGACTATTAATGAAGAGCATTGTCACCCTTAAACCAATTGTTACACCCAAATCGCCTTAGCCTACCTTGTATGTACTCGCTTTTAGTACATTATTGTTTTAACCCAAGTTAATTATTTGAGTACACGGTTGCTAAGTCCTTATCCTTGTAAATACTGTTTTGGGACGATTGGGATTCATGGTAGTATTCATCTTATGAAGAATTAGGGAAGAAGTAATTTATTACCCCTAATAGAGCTCAATAAGCTCCATGTTATTTTGATCCATCTCAAATCGGGTCATTAGTTAGATTGTAAATAATCGAGTATGTAAAAGTTCAAGTGTAGGGGTGTATCTATAAACCCCCATGATGTATTATATGTTTAAGCAATGGCAGGGCAAAAGTGTACGAAAAAAAATGAGAAAAAGAAAAGAAAAGAATCAAAAAAATATATATAAAAAAAAGTAAAAAATGTACGGCTGCCATTTTCTTATGTTTATGTTTATCATAGAGTCAAGAAAAGAAAAAGAAAGAGATTGATGTAGAGTTGTGTAGAGTTTGTATATTTTGTTCGAGTCTTTGGCTTAGCAACCAAACTAACGTGTGTTCTTATAAATAATTAGCTAACCCTTCCACTCCAAATTCACCCAAAAGTCACTACCCAAATGTATCCCATCCGTTTCCATTAATGTTATCTTACACCTACACCCCACAACCCTTTAAAAGACCTCTTTGACAGTAATGAATAATACTTGCGCCTAGCGGTGGAGGTTTGATCCTTTACCAAGCCTATGAGAATTTATATCTATGGACAGGTATGAGTGTTATTTTTGTTTCCTTACTATGTTATAATTTAATATTCCCCGAGGAAAGAGATAATCCAAACACTTATGTAAGGTGCTAGTATATACTTTTCGTGCTTTTAATTACGAGGTCTAGAAGGTTGTGTTGTAAAATACTTTTAAAGAGTAGGTTAAATGACCCTCATATTGCTATTGTCTAGGTAGAAAACCCACATTGCTTGAGACAAGCAAATCCAAATTGTAGGGGTATTGATGAGGGTGTCCATTTAATACACGCATTTGGAGTCATTACCCTCCTAAATTATGCAAATAGTGCCCAGAAAACGTGTTTAATCGTACATGTTTCATGTTTTTAGCACTTGGATGGCTTTTGGAGGAAATACACGTGACTTAGGCTCATTTGGAGAAGAAACAGACAAGACTACGACTCTACACCAAATCCTTTAATAATTTATGCATATAGAGTGTGGAGACTATGTCGCGAGTTTCAAGCGATGGCGTCAGGACGTTTGAAGTGACGACGTCAGAGATCTGGTGATGGCGTCAAAACGTGGCTGACCTAAAGAAACACTAGAAGATTTTGTTTCACAAGATTGAGAAGATCATCTCACTTGCGAGCGAAGTATCAGATATTGTTTTGGTCATAACTCCTTCATACGAACTCGGATTTCGACGATTCAGCAGCTCACGTGATCGCAACGAGAAAATATACAATTTTGTGAAAAATGAGGCTGTGACACCATCGGGGTTTTTGGCGACGGCGTCGAGATTGCCGACCTAGGGTTTTCCTATAACTATAGCCTCATAACTTCATTTTTATCAAGCCCCAAACCCTAGGGCCGACTAGAGGGTTTGGGTACGTTTTTTCCAGCAACTTAGAAGACCTAATTAAATCCATAAATATCTTGTAATGGTTTGATTATCATATCTATATGAATTCATGTCTTCAATTCCTTTTGTTGATTATGATTTCTCTTGTTTGAGTATGCTTGGCTAATTCATCTAGTATTTATTTAGGAATGCATGAACCTTGTCATTAATTGATTAGATCATGTTGTTTGTGACAGATTCAATAAGTCTAATTGATTATAGTTTATAATTCTTGTTTCCTATTGCTTTTTGTTGATAAATGTGCGCGTTAGGCTTTAGAAAACCAGCTTTTGTCTGTATCGCTGTTGACATGTAATAGGAAATCGAGTTGATTTTAGAAAGGATACCATTGGTAACAGTCTTCATACTACCTTACCCCTAATATGGTTGATCCCTCTTAAGTGTTTTAATGTGTGTAATGTACTCTTAGGGGCCTTGTAATAGTCTTCATACTACCTTACATGTGCGTTGCCTTAACAAAATATTACATAGACGGTGGATTCGTGTAATTCGTTCATGACCTAGGAAATACTTACACATTACATCGCAAGTGTGACAAATCAATAGGTAGAATTGGATAGCTAGAAAGGAGTACTGCATCCTAGGTAAATACGCTTCATTGTATAATTTTTATTTAGTTTATTAGTTTAATTAGCTTAAAACCAAACCTCTCTAAAACCAAAATTTACTTGCTTTCATAAAATATAAAAAAACAAAAATAATATGCCTTCAACCTTTAGACCTTTGTGAACATTTAATCCGGCCTTCACATTGCTATTCCCTTAGAGAACAATAACAACCCCCGAGCCTTGCCTATACTACACTGCAACGATTAGGTATACTACCTAGGGGATTGTAAAACTTCCTATGAAGTCTTACAGACCACATCATTCCTTGCTGAAAAAATCGGGAAATATTAAAACAAGTCAGCTACATTTAAGTCTGTGTGAATTTTCTCCATACTTATGAGCTTCTTCTCATAACAATCTCTTATGAAGTGGTGATGAATCTCGATGTGCTTTGTCTTAGAATGATAGACTGGGTCCTTTACAATGCAGATTGTGCTTTCATTATCAATGTGGATTTTGGTATTCATGAAATTGAAACCATAGTCCAGCAATTGATTTTGAATCCATAATACTTGTCCACAGCAATTTGCAGTAGCTACATATTTAGATTCGGTTGTTGAAGTGGCCATAATTATCTGTTTCTTACATTGCCATGAGATGAGTCTTTTGTCCCAGAAATTGACAACGCACATGTTTTGGATTTCCCTGTCCAAGTTGGATCCACCATAGTCACTATCAGAAAGAATGTTCCAATCAAAGGTGATTCCCTAAGGAAATCCCTAAGCCCAAGTTTGGTTTGCCCTTGAGATACTTTGAAGATCCTCTTTGATATCATTGAGATTAGAAGTTCTTTGGAGATACCTTAAAACGTGAACAAACAACATTACTGCATACATAATATACAGGATCAAAGCAGTTAAAGTACCATGAGGGAACCATATCATAGATCTAGTACAAGTGTACAACTACATCAAAAGCTTCCTCCCCTTGTCAAAGGCAATTTGGACTCCATGGGTGTGATTTGCAGCTACACAATTCACAAATCAAATTTCTTGATTAACTCAGTTACAACTTGTCTTGAGATATTGAAGATTCCTCCCTGTTCTGCTTGACTGTAGACCTACGAAAAAGTGAGTTTCACCCATGGACACATTTGAAATCTGCTTTTCATTAAGGCTTCAAACACCGCACACCAAGACTTGTATGGTAAACTAAAAATGAAATCATCAACAAACACTTGAACGATGCATGATTCTTTTTTGTCCTTTTAATGAATAAAGTCTTGTTCAATTGTGCCTCTTGTATCCATGCTTCCTCTAGGAATGTTGATAGAGTAGCAACCAAGCACTAGGGGCGTGGGTGCAGTCCATACAAAGCTTTGACCACGCTTATATAACCTTTGTAGATGAACATGATCACAAAACCAAGGTTGTGAGACATAAACCTCTTCATCAATATTGCCAATACAAAAAAGCACTTTTAAATCCATTTAGTAAACTATGAACCCCATAAATGAGTGAAAGGCCAAAAGAACAACCTGATAGCGAGTCACTTCTTCACTTGCCACAAGAGCAAAAACCTCATCATAGTCAATACCTTCTTCCAGTGTGTACCCTTGGGCCCACAATCTTGCTTTTGTTTTCTCCACGAACCACACCTCTTTCATCACTTTATTTTTGTAGCCCCACTTGGGTGGCCAATGACCTTCATTCCATGAGGTAGATCTAGCAAGAACCCATAACTTATGTAGCTTGGAATTGTAACAGATTCTACTTGCCTGGCATACGAAGCCCAACTGTCATCTTGTAATTGTGCTTCAAGCAATCTTTTTAGGTTCCTCTTGAGAAAGAAAACAATGCAAACAAACAAATGACTTGTTGATGCTTGTGATTGTTTCTTTGCTGTTTTTTAGTATCGACTGAAAAGCATGACTCCTGATTTGTGCTGCACTCTGCTACCTTGATTTCACGCCACACTGACTTAGGATCACCAATTCTTTGACTTTTTGGGTGAATACTAATGAATCCAAGTTGTCTAGGTAGTAGGGCTAACTTCAATTTCTGTAGGAAGACTATTGAATCAGTATACACACCTTCCTCATCATAAGATGCCACAGTATCAAATATTCCTGTCCTCAGGCTTGTGAAATGCGATCGAGCTACTTGCATAATGTGAGTCATCCCAATGATCAAGGCCTCCTGTAAAAACCTTTCTGACTCCAGTATTAATTGAGTCTGCGAGTAACACAGTCACTGCTGTTTTCATGGGACTTTCCCATAAATGTCCTTTAAGGGCAATTCTTCCAACTCTCTTCTAAAAGCTTGAATCTTAGGAAATTAGAAAGGCATCCTTCATCTCCTTTTAGGTGCGTCAAGGTTTCCTCTGCTTTGAATTTTGAGAGGAAGTTGTCCTTGCGATGCACCTTTTCTTTCAAGGATCTTGAACAGCTGAAGGCACGACAATAATTTCACACTTCCTTATCTTTTTCCTCAATTCAATTGAAGAACCTGCACTATTAAGTTTATCCTCTGAAATACCTGCATGGTAGCTTGATTCTCTAAAGATACAGAATATAGTTCATAAGAGTCAGTAAGATATCAATATCAAACATCCATCTATATCCTACTCCTTTGACATTTTTTGGGTTTTTCCTTCAAGAAAATTAACATGCAGGTGAACTTCTACTCTTTTTGGATACTAGATATAAACCCTATAGGCTATGCTGTTAAGAGTAACCAACTAAGAATCCTTCATCCAGATTTACTATTCAAACCTTTGCCAAGCACACTAAGAGAATCTAGGATGGTAACATGACACCCAAAAGGTCGAATGTAGCTTATAATTGGTTTGTGGCCAAATAAAAGCTCATATGGAGTTTTGTGTTGAGGTTTTGTTACATTTCTCACCCTATGTAAAATATATGCATGCATACTAACTCTCACCCAAAAGGTGTTTGGTCACAACAAGAGAACTGCTAGCAAGTTCTAGCAGCCTCATTAGGTTATATTCATACCTACTAGCAACTCCATTTTGTTTGCGAGTTTCTGTCGCATTACTGTAGCTCTTGTAATTTTGCCATTGTTGCCACAAAATTCAAGAATATCTCTATTCTTAAATCAGTGCCATTATTGACCTAATATTTAAACTTATACTAAGCTGTTTCAATCTGCCTAATAAAGGTCTGAAGTATGCCACTAGTTTTCATCCTTAAGGCCCAAAAATAATACCCAACAAAATCGGTTGGTAAAAATCATCATGATAACAAGGCAATAACTTGCATGATTGTATGCTTTTCACAAAAAGTAGGACCCAAAAGGTCCCATATGCAAGGTGTGGAGTGGCTGTTATCAGTACTTCTAACTTGGCCTTGCAAGAGGCCACTATGTAGTTTGCCTTTCTTGGCAGGCACACATGTGTGTCATTTTGAAAACCTTGAAGTAAACCTCTTACATGTTTCCCCCTTCACAAGTTGTTTAGATTTTTAAATTTGAAATGACCTAATCTTCTATGCCAGAATTTTAGATTCATCAGATGTGGCCTTAGCAATCAAACAGGCAAAACCTTTACACCAAAGAAGGTGGCTCATGTCAAAACTGTACATGTTGTGAATGTCAGGACCTTTTAAAGTAAATGATTTTCATCAGGCATCTTAAGTCAAGAGGACACCACAAGACATTCAGTCTCAGTAACAAAGAACCTTATGCTGCTATCACAAATTTGTGATATTGAACGAAAAAGGTTAAAAATGCCCTAAATTCTTTGACAAAGGACACACTGCTCAAAATCTAACATGCCTACTCATATCTACCTTGTACCAAAGATTATAGCCTTTGCTACCTCCAAAGGTAACAGATCCTCCATTGAATTCTTCAAAATCCTCTAGTTGATCCTTGTTACCTGTCATGTGCCCTGAGCACCCACTATCAAAGATACCTCTATCTACCATGTTCTTCAGTGGATGTTCCTGCACATGAATAAGAGAAATTAGTTTCTCTTAGGGACCCAGGCCTTTGCAGGCTTGGGTCTGCCTTGTGGACCATTAGCATTCACAGTTCTAATAAAGGTAGGTCCACTGTTATAATTGAAGTTTGGCCTAGTGTGCCTCCAATTATAACTTGCTGAGGTCTTAACAGCATATCCCCAACTTCCCATTACAGCATTAGTATGTGTCATTTGTGCTGTAGACTTTGCAAAAGGTCTTTTTACAGATATGATGATGAAAAATCTCTTCTTTGATTACTTTGATTCATCTGTTGTCTTTTGGGACTTAAACTGTTTGAGGTCTGTCTAACAGAATTAACTTTAGAACTAACAGAATTAACTTTAGGACTAACATTATTAACTTTAGACCTACCAAAACTAATATTTGTCCTACCAGTATTAATATTAGGCCTAACAGAATTAAACTTTGGCCTACCAGCAGATAAAAGTAGGTACTGACTAGAACAAAAATTATTAAGTATTAATTCTGTTTGCTTTGTCCAAAGTCTGGTTTTGTTCACCCCATTACCAGAGTATTAACACCCATCTTTTCTCAGCTTCTCTAGCCATTTTCTTTTTCATAATAGTCGCAACTTTAATCAAAGTGATTGAGACAACCACAAACAAAACATATTTTCTTGTAAAATAGTAACCATCCCATATTCTCTTTTCATCATATCAACCCAACTCTTCCTATAAACTTTATTTGTTTCATTATCTATGAGATGGTGCGCCTAGGGAGTTTTATGTTTGAACACAACTGGGCAACTTCTGTGATTTTGAAACATACACATCTTCTCATTTGTATATTATTCCAACCTTGGACTTAGACATCCTCACTTGTGCGTATCTTACAACATTCTTCTGATTCAGTCTCAAAAGAGTGCGTCAGAGGTATTTTCCACAAGATCCTTCACTGTCATTGTGATTGACAGTAGAATGCTCCGAAAGAACAATTTTCATCTAACCACACTACATTCATGTTTTAGAGGACTTAATCTTGGCATAAACATACAAAGCATCATCAATTTCCTCCTAGGGTTGAGGTAGTAGTAATGCTCCACTTAAAGGAGGTGGGGCTCCTTTAAAGTCATTGGTCTTTGTTAATCTACTGTATGAAGACTTTCCTATTGAATCCTCTTTTGAACACTTAAAGATAGAAAAATTCATTTCTTCCTCATAACTTAGAACCTCATCATTAGATTTGAAATTTCAAACCCTAAGCCAAGTTTATCATTTGAACTCATGCCAAAATTAATTAATCTCCAAAGATTCTTGGAAGAATTGTTCCATGAATCTACTGTTTTATGCAATTGTTCCTTTTCTTTGACAGCTTCATCCTATTCTCTCATATCTTTTCTAAGCCTTTTCATCTTTTTCATGTATTTCATTAGCATGAAATGCAAAGCTACTTTCATTTAGAGAAAAGTTGCTGTTCTTTTGAATAAGTAAACAAGTTTTAGCTTCCCTAGTTCTACTTAACATCCTAGACTATAGGCAATTATTGTGTGCTTCTTGATCACCTAACTGATTCATTTGTTCATCAAACAGTGTTTTAAGCTTATTATATGAATCAATACAAGTTTTAGAACACAAAGATACCTCATTGCTTGAGCTGATAGCCATAAGTGCATGATTTGATTGCTACACTTCATAATGTATGTTCTCCCAATTGACAATGCCCATCATCTATTAACAACAATACCCATATGATTCTTCTCTTGCTTCAAACATACTTCTCATAATGTTGATAAAGAGAGGTCACTACTTCTTCTTTCATCATATAGTCCCCCTTTGCTGTACATTCTCTGCAAAGGACCAGTTGTTGTGACAATTGAAACACTCAAGCTTCTTGTTTGTCAAAACCAACAGTGTATTATTCCATCCACTCAGAACTCTCCTTCTCTGTTTCTTATAAAACCTTCTTAAATCACAGAATAGCAATCATTGCTATTTGTGCCAAATGATTTCCAGTTTCTCAGTAACTACATCATCAATCTGTTCCAAATCTCATGAAGTAAAGCCAAATCCCTCTTTTTGTTTTGGGCAAAGAGGGAGTAAGAATACTTCATCAGCAAAACCAGCAAGAACTTCTTTTTCAGTCACTTGGTTGAAGAAGTAATAAGGAGTATGCCAGAAACTGTATGCACAGAGAACCATACTTAACTTATTAGTGCTACATTTGCTTTGTGAAACAAAATCAACATTTTGTAGCACTGAAGATGGTTTTGCTCGAGCAACCTGAATTTTCTTGCTCAAACACTCTAAGGTTATTGTACAAATCATCAATTAATAAGTTGGTCAATCTCTGTAATACTTCTCATTGTCTTTGCCAATGACCAATGTTGTAGGCAAAGATCTAATAAACTTATGTATTTGCATCTTCTGTTGATACCTCGAGCACCATGAGCTTCCATTTAGAAGAGTAACTGTTGAAACTGTCATATCCCGTTCTATCCCTTCAATAATTGGATATCTTAGAATCTTCAACTGTTAGTTTTGAAAAACAGCCTTCTGCATTCTTCTTTGATTTTGCATCATACCACCAAAACTAGTTCTAATGAGGCTTCCCAGATCTCTTTTGGCAATCATCCGCATTCCATGAAATCTTCTCATAATTTCTTTAGCGAAAGCCATCAGCAAAATATTTAGCCTCCTTTCCTTTTCAACAGCTTGAACTCGCAGCAAGAAACTGGTGACAGTTACCGAACACACCAATCATTTCCACTTGAAATTCTCTTCTTGGCAGTTATTCCATATCTAATTAACCATCCATACTCATTGTCAATGTACTCAGTAATGCTCCCATCTCATTGACCATATATCAAACTACCTCTTCTTCAGAAATGGGAGTTTGAGTTATTTGAGATTGTTAGTGGTTTAGGGGAATCAATTGTGTTGTGGTTTAGGTGCAAGCACACATGTCCTGATGCATCTTCATGGTTCTGATTCTTCACCAGTCACTGAGATTTGTTAGAAAATCATCATTTGCAATTGATGCCATTTTGAATGTTTTTTTTGTGGTACTATATTTTCTTCGTTTGCTCAAGTCCAACTAAAGGCTTGATACGGACGTTTGTAGGATCCGTTGGATTTAGGAATCTGACTACCCTTACTAGACTATAGACAACTTGGATAAATTCAAAACAACTATACATGAGAGTCACTAACAATGGAAAATCAGTGGTTTTTAATGCTGGAATCTTAACACAAGAGTAAAGAAGAACAACAATACTAAATTTTACTATAAAGCTCTATTTCTTCAATATATTCGTCAAATCGTTGTTGTTAACATTATCCTTATGGTTCCTCTTATACACCAAGTAAACCCTAATGGGCTTTACAACCGTGTAAAGATATAACACAAATCCTTCTAAATAACTCCTAAGATATCTCTAAACAGATAACTATTACTAACTGATTCATATAACCAGAACTAAACAACTAAACATAATTAACTATGACCAGTACTAACTTTAGTAATGCTAAGACTACCAGTACTAACGTAGTACTACATGACTTAACTTAGTACTGCCAGTATTAACTTAATACTAACAGACCTAACTATTACTACCAGACTTAACTGTTATACTACCAGTATTAAGTCTGTTACAATCTATTTTCCCAACACTATTCTTGTTAAATAATCTTCTTAGTTGAATCTATTTTTACTAAGTGTCAAAAAGCCTAGCTGAGTAACTAGCTTATTTCTTTTAATAAGCTAGGAATCTTAGTGCTTAAATAGCTCAATTAGGCTAGTTATAGATAGAGTAGATAAAAGGTTTTTAGATATTTAGTTTAAAAATAGATTTTAAAAGCTGTGAAGAAATTTTTAAGAAGTGTAAGGAGTGTTTGGATTTACACAACTTTGACTCTAAAAGTCAATTACCATTAGGTTAATTCATTTCTTTAGTTGAGTTTCTCATAAGACACAAGTTTTCTAAAGGTTTCAGAAGGTAATTTGCATTTTTAAAGATTTTATAGTTTAAAAATATAGTCATTTAGTTTGAAGTTAGTTTTTAAAAGCTGTTTAGAAATGATCAAAAAGTGTAAGTAGTGTTTGGCATTACACTATTTTGACTCTAAAAGTCAATTACCAATAGTCTAATTCTTTTCTTTAGTTGAGTCTCTCATGAGAAACAAGATTTTTAAAGGTTTCAGAAGTTAATTTGCATTTTTAAAGATTCTATGGTTTAGAAATAGTTTACTAGCACCAGGACACTTTAAATGTTCAAGTAAATTTTGTAGTTAAGTGTTTCATAGCATTCTAGTGTTCAAGTTTGGTTAATGTAGGCTTAGAAACATATAGATAGTTAGTTCATGAGTTCTAAACTAGAAACTTAGCCTTCACTTAAGCTTGTGTCAAATACATCAGCATAAGTAGTAGTAACTCAGTTACTACTGCTTGTTGCTCATCATTTTTTAAGCTGTCTTTTAGCATTTGTAATTAGGAGATAGAACTTAGTTTTAAGCAACTTAATAGTACTCCATTAGCTCTTTATAGATCATCTTTTGAGTTTCATTTTTAAGCTTTAGTCTAGCTTTAATGTTCTTGCAAAAGTGGTATAGCAGCAGCTGAGATTTCTTGCTTATTTCTTTTAGATTCCTATTTTCTAGTTGTTCATTCCAAAATCCTTTTATCTAGGTTTATTCTAAATTCATAGTATAGCTTATTTTCAAAATTTCAGTTTCTAGGATTTAGAGTTGAGCTAGTTAGCTTATTAGAAATTGCTTAATATCAGTCATTAAGCTTGAACCTTTACTTTTTAAGATCAAATTTCTTGTTAATCTAGTTTTCATTTAGCTTATTTCTTTTTAGATATCTTTAGTACATAATATAAGTTTCATGTAGTTTCTTTTGGATCTTATTTTCATTGAGAATTAAGCAAGAAATAAGCCAAAGTTTAGAAAAGTTAAATTTTCAAGGGAAAACCATAGTTTCTGTAGCTCAGTTTAAAAAGCTGAATTTCTTGCTTATTCAGTAGAAAAAATGTCAAAGTGCTTTTGTTAAAGTTGTAGTATAAAAGCTCAGGAGCAACTTTTCTGTTTTAAGTTTTTGCTTATTTTCACTTTTGCAATAAGCTAAATTTAGCTTAAGTCGTAGGGTCTGTTTGGTACTTTTTTAATAGTTAAGGGTATGCTATTTTCATTATAGTGTAAATTTTTGTCACTTACCCCGCCTATCCTTTACTTTCATCTTTAGCATTTTCTACCCTGTTCTTTTAGGATTAATAAAATAGGATTAATATTTTTAATATTAGTTTAATAAAATTAGGGTTTAGGTTTTAATAAGCAAAATTAGGGTTCAATTGATTAGTAAAAATTGGGCATTTTCATACCATTAGTTTTCTGCACATTTTCAGTAGTTAAAAATCATTTTTCTTTATTTTTCCAATTAAATTTGTATTTTCTAGAAATTAAAATCGGTTTTTGGTAATTTCTTTTTCTTTAAAAATTCATAGAAAATACAAAAATAGCTAAAAAATTCTAATTCTTTTTCCTAAAATTTTCTCTTAAATTTTGTGATTTTTAGGTATAAAATTTGTTAGTATTAGTGCTTTAGATTTTAAATTTTAGTTTTAGCTCGCATTTTTAATTCACGTTTGTTATTTTTTCGTATTAGTTAAACATTTTTAATTCTTTAATCGTTTTTTTAGTATTAGTTGTGCTATTATATTCGTAGTGTAACTCGAAATTCAAAAAATCCTTTATCCATTCTTGACTCGAATCCGAATTATTCCCGAATTTCAATTCACGACTTCGTTGGGATACGACCCGAGAAGAAAATACTTCCCGGTTAAAAATATACGTATTGTGTTTTCTTAAGTGAGATTTTACCCTTTTATATTCTCTTGTTTGAGAAGTAATTTGGAAAGAATTGTCACGGGATTTATACTATACATATATAAATTTGACTAGTGCTTTCACACGTACCAGACGTCGTCATAAGCAAATCCTAACGCCGTCTCCACACACTGTGAAAATTTCACTTTCGTTTTTCTTGAAAAATTTCCTGCACGCAATTCTATTAGTTATTTATTGCATAAAATACTGCATAGAACCTGAGATTAATCATTACAATCATATAACTCGAAACTGACGTAAATTAATCTAAACAATTTATTTTATATGTGTGAATTGGTTCTTATAAACCGGATAATTTCCCCTACACTTGTTTTATGCAAAATACCTTTGATTGTCAATAAGATGAAGTTAAAAACAAAACAAAGCATGATTACAAATAATTCAAACATAAAAGAATAAACAATGAAGAATTAAAACACAAGACACTCTTAAATGCGGGAAAATAAATTTTGGGTTGCCTCCAAAAAAGCGTTTTTCTTTATTATTGAGTCTTGTAGCTAGACTCGAAGTCACACGTCCTTACGTGACTTCTCCTTTGTTTCTCATACCCTTCATATTCATCAAACTTTGAATGGCTTTGCACATACTTTCGTCATACTTATATTCAGGTCCTAAATTTAAGCTACCGAGTAGTGGGTTTTCTCACAGTTATCATCATCTCTCTTTATGACGAAAGGTGGTATGCAATCGGTCTTTATGTCCGTAAAATCTATGCGTTTAAACATTTCCATTTTGTGAGGCATTTTAAACGTGATATTTTCTTTATCTTTTTCAAACAAGACCGTTCCCCCCTCCATATCATATATAAGGCTGGTTGTTTCCACAAACGGTTTTACGAATACCACTAAACCTAGGTAATGATCTATGACACTAGTAGTATCCTCAAGTACTACGAAATCGTATTTGTAAGTAAAGTTGCCAATAAAACTTTTAACCCCCTAACTCTCCCCACAAAATTGTAATTTTTCTTAGGGTTTGATGTTTCCTTCTTGATTCTAACCTATTACTCATGATCCAGTTATAGTGGAGCCTAGACATTACGTTGATTGGTGATTCGATATCTAGATAGGCTTGCTTTTATCAAAGTGACCAATCATGCAAGAAAATTTTATGTTATTTAAGTTCCCGGTCCTAATCTTAGCTTTTACCCATGAGGGTCGAGGATTTTTCAAGAGCCATTCATGATATCCTATTTCTTCCATAGTGGGGAAAGTGTCAAAATATTTCAGGTCGTCTTCCTCTTCTTCTTCAGTTTCTTCTTTAGTCTCTTCCTATAACTCCTCTTTAATTTCCTCTCTAACTTCATCTTTTGCTTCAACGGTCCTTTTATGATCATTACATTCGGCTGCATTGGGCTTCACGCTCTCTTTTTTTAGCTTCACTTTCCTTACTTAGAACGACAATTAAATTGACAAAATGAACGCGTTTTGGGGATGAGGGGTTCTTGTTTTTTACTCTAAGGATGCTCGAGACAAATATTTCAGGGAGAGTAATTTCGATGGGCTTTTGATACCTTTGCTTTGAAGCTCTTCTTTCTTGATGCGACCAGTGGAGGAAAGATTCATGTGAGCCATAGAGTTTCCTGCAGTGTCAGGAGTAGGCGTGTCATCAAGCTTTTGGAAACGGCCTTCCATAGATTATTAATTTTGCTGATCATACCATCTTGTTGGTGTTCAAGTTGAGTTCCAAGGCTAGATAGTCTCATCTCTTAACGAGAGTCAAAATCGCTCAATGCTTTCTCAAGCTTCGTTTGGTAACTAGAGGAGTAGGTGGAGAACGAGCCAGTTTGTGGACTTTTAAAGGTTTGAGTCGTGCCCAATTGAAGTTTGGCTTATCCTTCCAAACATTGGTAGCTTCATTGAAGTTTCTTAGTCCTTGGTTCGTAGTGAACTGCTTACCTCTCACTTCGTCGTTACGTGAGGACACATAATTAACAAAAGCTTGCTTGGGATTTTCCATGCAATATTGAGTGTCGTAGGGACCACTGCAGATCTTATATGAAGAAGAGATTTTGTTCACTTAAATAAATTGTTTAGGAGCAAGATGAGCTTCCATCAAGCGTTAGACTTGATTTTCGAGCTCAATGAGACGACAGTCAAATGTACTCGGGACATCTTGAGGCAAAGAGATTGCCTTGACCGGTTTAGCGAAGTCCCTTAGGTCATTCTAACTTTCGTTGTCATAGAGGGCTAGGTCCTCTAATAATGCCCATGATTCTTCGACATATCTGTTGCGAAGCTTACCACCGGCCGATTGATTGATGGTTCATCTTATGGCAGGATTGACATGGTCATAAAAGATTTAGACTTAGAGCCAAAGATCAATGCCATGATGAGGGACCTTTTGGAGTAAGTCCTTGAAACGAGTCCATGCTTCAGAAAGTGATTTTCCTTGATGTTGTTGGAACATCAAGATGTCATTATAAAGCTTTATAGTCCTTCCCGATGGAAAGAAATGAGCAAGGAAACAAGTAGTAAGATCCTCTCATGTGGAGATGGATCCTGCTGGAAGATGTTCAAGCTAGTTGCTAGCTTGATCGCGAAGGAAAATTGAAATAAACGCAGACGCGTTCTTTCCCTATTTGCAACATCAAGGTCAAGTGAGTCCACAAGTTTTAAGAAATCCTTGAGATGTTGGTTTGGATCCTCGGACCGAAGTCTGTGGAATGAGCATCCGTTTTGCACCAACCGGATGGTGTCGGATCAAAGAGGCACCACATTGTTCCCTTCGAGGAGCTCAATGGTGTTCCTATAGCCCTCGTGGCTAGGTTTGGAGTAATCTCCAAGAGTACGGATAAGATTTTCGTCTCCCATGGAGGTCAACGAAAATGATTTATGAAAAAAATAACACAAAGAAAAGATAGACTACGAGAAAGCTAATATACTGAAAATAAATTCTCACTTAATATGAATCAAGCGAGTAGACCTAAGCTAAACAAGATTCGAAACCTAACTATTCCCCACGCAGCGGCGCCAAAAACGTGATGTGGGTTCTTGTAATGACTTCACAGGAAGTTTTACAATCCCCAAGGCAGTGCACCTAATCGTTGCAGTGTTGGGAAGGCTTGAATATAATCTAATAGAGGTCTACAGGGTTGAGAGAATATTCTTTTTGTATTTTTATATTTTTATAAACAAGTAAATATCATTGATTGAGTGGTTGGTTGGTTTGTAACTAATTAAACTAATTATTAATCTAAACTACTTTGGTAATAACTTATATGATAAACAAGCGTATTTACTTAATCATGCATTATCCCTTAGTTTGCTTCTCCTAATCATGTTGCTTTGTCACACTTGTGATGATCTGTGTAAGTATTTTCTAAGTCATAAACGAATTACACGAACCCGCCGTCTACGTAATATTCTGTTAAGGTAACGTACAAGTAATGTAGTATGAAGACTATTATAAGGCCCCTAAGACTATATTACATGCAATTAAAATACCTTAAGAGAGATCAACCATATTAGGGGTAAGGTAGTATGAAGACTGTTACTGATGGTATCCTATCAACACACTCGCATTTCCCTAGACATCTATGCCAATTTAATATCTTATGGCTAGTTTTCTAAAGCCTAACGCGCATATCTATCACAAGAAGCAACATTAAAAGGATCTACAAACTAAGTTTCATGCAATCATAAGTAAATACTAATATATCTAGCCTTTCATGGTAAATAAAGAAGAAGAGCAAGAATCTATCACAAAACACATAGACATATTAAGTGATAAGGGATAAAAGAACTCCACTTGATTAAATCATGCAGTTGAGGCTATTACAAGAGGGTTTTGACACCCTAAAACGAGCCCAAAGGCTGCTAAAATCGTCTTCTAAAACTAAGGTTCGTATCCCAAAAGTTACACACTAAAACCCTAAAAACGGATTTGTATATATATAAAAAGAGGCGCGACGGCGTCGCTTTATATCTCTGACGTCATCGCCTCGTAGAATCTTCTAGGGTTTCTTCAAGTCGGCTACGTTCTGACGCCGTCTGGAAATCCTTGACGCTGTCTTTTGAATAATCCTGACGCTGTCGCAAATGGTTTGCGACGCCGTCTCCAGCCACTGTTTAGAATTTCTTCAAGATAGTTGGTGTAGAGTCGTGGTCTTGTCCGTTTCTTCTCCAATTGAGCCCAAGTCACGTGTATTTCCTCCAAAAGTCATCCAAGTGCTAAAAATACAAAAACAAATGATTAAGCACATAATCTGGGCATATTTGCATGATTTAGAAGGTTAAATGACCCCGAAGTGTTTAAAATGACCCCGAAAAAGTGTATAAAATGACACCTCATCACTTACACACCCTTTTTTCAAGCTTCTAGCCTTACTATTAACTTTCTCACCTTAACTCCATAAAAAACTTTTTAGAACCTATCAATGTCTTTAATAACAACTTTTGGAATAAAGAAGACAGTTACCCAATAAGTTTGCATGGTTGTAAGTACAGATGCAATCAACTGCATCCTACCAGCAAAAGATAAGAATTTATTCTTCCAATCATTAATCTTGTTCCTTCCTTTTCAACCAAACTTTTGCAATCTATCACACTGAGTCTCCTAGTCACTAATGGTACTCCTAAGTACCTTACTGGAAGCCTTCTAATAGTAAATAGGGCAATATCAAGGATTTTTACCATGAATGAAACCCAAATCCACAAATGTAGTTTCTAAAAGAATTAGCTTTGCAATTAAAAAGGAGTAGCGACACAACTTGTTTCTCGTTTTACTTCAATACAATGTAAATAATAATAAATAATAATAAAAGTTATTTATTTATGCTGTAAATAAATAATAACTAAACTTCATGGCATCTCAAGACGTTAGATTGTCTAAGTTTAAAGCCGATTTCAAACAACAACAAAGTGAGATGACCAATAAAATTGACACAGTCTTGAAGGCCATCACTGATCAAATAACGAGAGCACTTCCTAGCGACACGGTTAAGTACCCGAAACTGACTATCAACTTCACCGCTCTAGTTTTTTCTGCTCGTTCTTACCCAACAGAAGACCCTGAATGCTCAACCCGAATCCACAGTTCGATCAACGTTATCACAATATGTCCCAAGCAACCAGACATATCCCGAAACAACAACCCAAGAGGAGAAGAGCAAGAAGAAAATGATAATCCGGAAAATATCAATACCAACCCATCCTCACTACCTGATCCATCAGTCTCATTCGTCACCGAAAAAGTTCATAAACTCAATTTCATTCCTAGAATCTTTCAGTCTAGGTGCCCAATCACCCGACAACAAAGGTTTGTTTCCATAAAGAAAGATATGAAGATGTAATGTTTATGAGAAAATCCTAAGAGTATTTGTTTCTCATGAAAAGAAAACCTGAAGAAGAGGAGAATTTATGACAAGAGAGATGGGAGTAGAGTACTTTGACGTATTTCTACCTAGGAGCAAACTAGCATACCATAAGTACCTAATGAATGGCCCAATTCCATCCCTGTTTTTAAGAAACCCCATCATTGTAGGAGGAAGTCTGTCAAATCTGAAAATACCATGCAACATAGGACATGTGCATGTGGAAAAAGCCTGCATAGATCTCAACTCCCTCTGAACATCATGACCCGAATGATGTGTAATTGTCCATGAGAAGAATTTCATGCAAGAGGTATATATTGTAACTTTTGGAAAATATTAACTACAAGGGCCATTTCTGTAATTATATTAAAGTTATAACCCCAAGGGCTATTCTTGCCAAATTTTAAAGATAAAGGTTTAAATTATATATACATTATATATAAGGACTAAACTTGTAAAAGTTTATAAACCAAGGGTATATATTGCCATTTTTGCAAACTTAAAAATATAAAATATTATATTTTTATACAAATTATAAAAATATATATTAATATTATAAAACTCGATTTTATTAAAACCCGACACATTTATCGTTATTAATCATAAATCGACGCATTATTTCGTTATATATTTAACATAATTTATCATCAACTAACTTTTGAAGAAACTTAAAATATTATCGTATCACGTTACTAGGGAATTTCATATGAAGGGTTTCATTTGAGTTTTTGTTTTGACGAGTTTGCTAGGTTTACAATTTAAAGTGCTATGGCTCCTCAAACGATACTACATGGCCTCTGGATTATGATAGCCCGAACAGCGATACAATATTTCCATAATTTAATAAATCAAATATATACGTTAAACTTTATGAAGTTTTGAAACATAAACTATCACACTAAGACTTGACATATCACCCCAGGTTGCGTGACGAAGCCGTTACTTTCACTTGATATACTTTTGCCATCAATTAGATTTCCCTGTACTATTAAGGTGAGTTCATAGCCTCACTTTTAAATCTTCTATTTCATAAACCTATGAGGGGGATACATGATATAAACCATGAATAAAAGTGTTTTCTAAATGTATGATATCCTGATATATTATTGCATTTGTTGTCTAAGTCCCTATATGCCAAAAGACCCCCACCATCATGGACCATTAATCACTTGCGAGTGAACGTGAATATTGTCAATAGGCCTATTAGGATTGACGAATCCCGCTTGTGTTAGCCGGATAGGTAACCAAATGCACTATATTTGAAACTCATAGGTATATGGCAATTACCTACACGGGGGCCATTATCTTTTTATATATCATTATTGATATATACACTAGTCAGTTTGAGTGCCATAAGCTTAGACGCAATAATAATATTTTCCATAATATTTGTACTCATTGCAATTATTACATTTATGGGTGTATAACAACGTAACCCACTCTTATAATGACTTGTATTCACACTATTTATTATAAACCTATGAATTTCACTCAACCATTGTGTTGACCTTTTTAGCATGTTTATCTCATGTAACTGAACATCTTATGGCATGGAGTGGCACAGACTTGAAGATGGCTAAACTGTTATCATTTAAACTTTATGTTTTCATGTAGATTTTGGGACCTCTGTTTGTAAAAACTCTAATGAAATAATGAATGATAACTTATCTTTTAAAAACCTCTCTTTCGAGTCATTTTCTATTATTATGACTGTTGTACTATGAAATAATACCCCAGATTAGCTTTCGCTGCTATATGTCAAAATTGGGGGTGTTATAGATTGGTATCAAGAGCCACGGTTATAGAGAACAAGGTTAAAACCTTAACTATAACTACTTTTCTTTTTGCCATCCAAGAAAGTCCTCCGTGCCACTACATCTCCCGAATAGTATGTAAAAGTGCGTAACTATTATACTATTATATAAATAACTTATGTTATTTACCTGCTTTTTTCCTCTAACTTTCTTGTAATATTTACCGGTTCCCGAACTCTATGTCCTTAGCGTTCACGGGTGAAAAAACTTATTCTAGCTCTTCAAATAACTTATTTGGTTTAGTTCCAATAGGTTCACCAACTCTTTCATTTTTATGATGCCCCTATATGAAAGGTTATGGCATGCATCTATGCTAAAGAATCACCTATTCCATACTAATACTATTGTGCTCTAACTACAATGGCTATCTCCAATGTTTAATCCTCAAGAATTCTTTCTTTCGGAGGAATTATTGTCACCTAAGAACAGGCATAACCCAATCATTCTCCTCTACTCTGCGCCTACTCAAGAATTTGAAGATGGGAGAACAAGAGGAAAGCTCTCTAAGACAAGTCTGGAAGTCATGAGGTAGCAACTGATGGAAATTCTAAATCACCTGGATGAACTTTCTCTTCGATCCGCATTGAGCACACTAGAAGACAAAATAGAAGTCTAGAAAAGGTCGGGGTGATTATACAACAAGATTTCGACAATCTGGAAGCTGAACTCCAAAAGGCTCATGCTCGAATTGCTAAACTTCAAAGAAAGCAAATGGGAAATAACAACAAGATTGCTCTGGCTCGCTTCAGGATTGCTAATCTAGAACAAATCATCGAAGAAATCCAAGTCCGTCACCAAGCAGACAAGGAAAGTCTTCTGAATGCAATCTATGAACTCAAGAACAGCCAGAAAGGACCATCGAACTACTAGATTAGATACTAGTTATAGCTTTTAACCTAGCCACGGGATGTGTGGTATAAATAACAACACTTGTCAAATTTTGACTATGTACAGTACAAAGGCAAGTTGTTCATGATATAATACAATGGCAATCCCGTTATACCTTGTTGTTTCATAATACCGATATATCCATCCTAAAACAACTTCTCTTATATCATCATCTCCGTCTCCATCGTTATGAATCATACCATGATTTCTAAATAAATCATAGATACTTATTTGATATGAATTATCTATGATTTCGATATCACTATTGTGACAATGTTTATTTTTGAACTTTAATCATTTTAAGACTTGTGATATCATTCTTATTATGTGTTATCTTATGTTGATAGAATGCCTCCCAAAAGGATGTCAACATCTGAAGCACCAACCATGACTCAGGCTGCCATCAAGAAACTAGTTGCTGATAGTGTTTTCGCAGCTCTGGAAGCACAAGCCGCTAACATGGCAAATACTGATAATACCACCAGACCAAGAGAAGCTCCTGTAGCAAGACAGTGTAGCTACAAAGAATTCATGAGCTGCCAACCTTTCAACTTCAAAGGTTCAGAAGGAGCTGTTGGTCTCATCCGCTGGTTTGAAAGAACTGAATCAGTGTTTTCCCGTAGCAACTGTACCGAAGACTACAAGGTGAAGTTTGCTACTGGTACTTTAATTGAAGAAGCTCTATCTTGGTGGAATTCTTTTGCCCAACCTATTGGGATAGAAGAAGCTTACAAGATTACCTGGGTTGAATTCAAGAAGCTTTTAATAAAGAAGTATTGTCCCCGAACTGAAGTCCAGAAGATGGAAGACGAATTTTACCATTTGACTGTGAAGGGGAATGATCCCAAGGCATATGTGAGAAGATTCCAAGAATTGGCAACATTGTGTCCCACTATGGTGCCAGATTCTGAGAAAATGATGGAAGTTTTCATCGGGGGATTGCCTCGAAGTATTGAAGGGAATGTTACCGCCTCTAAACCTCAAACTCTAGAGGAAGCCATTAACATAGCCCAGAGGCTAATAGATCAGGTAACAAAGCACACTCCGATGCAAGTATCAAGTGATCACAAATGAAAGTTTGACGACAGAAGAACTTTCAACAACAACAACTACCGCAATGATAATAACAACAACTACCGTAATACCAACACTAACAACCGCTACAATAATCACCAACCACAACAGAATAGAAGACAAGAAACCTTCAGGGCTTAAGCTGCTACCCCCACTGAAAATAATAGATATACTGGAAACCGTCCCTTGTGTAAGAAATGCACTCTGCACCCACAGGACCATGCAATGTTAAGTGTAATATTTGCAACAAGGTAGGCCATCTGACTAAGAACTGCAAAAACAAAGGGCCAGCCACTGGAAGTAATCTGCTACCAGTGAGAATTACTTGCCATGCCTGTGGAGAGAAAGGGAATTATGCCAATCAGTGCCGAAAGACCACCAACAACAATGCCCAGGGAAGAGCCTACATGCTGAGGGATAGGAATGCTCATCAAAACCCGAACGTAGTCACATGTATGTTTCTTCTAAACCAACATCTAGCTAGAGTATTATTTGATTCCGGAGCAGATAAAAGCTTCATATCCATATCTCTTGCCTCTATGCTATATATTTCACCCATTACAATGGATACCTTTTACGATATCAAAATGGCTAACTTAGTAAGCATAAACACCGTTATTCAGGGTGCAACTCTGACCTTGTTAAACCAACCTTTCAAAATTGATCTTATGCCGATTAAACTCGGTAGTTTCGACATCGTCATTGGTATGGATTGGTTATCCAAGTATCATGCTAGGATCATCTGTGACGAGAAAGTCGTCCACATTCCCATTGATGGTGAAACATTAATCATTCAAGGAGACCGAATTAAAACCCGACTAAATCTCATATCCTGTATAAAAACCGAAAGGTATATATCCAGGAGATCCGTCTCTCTCCTTATCTTTCAGAATGTGTATCGATTACCGGGAGTTGAATAAACTTACCGTAAAGAATCGTTACCCATTACCCAGGATTGATGATTTATTTGACCAACTTCAAGGTTCGAGTGTTTACTCGAAGATTGACTTGAGATCAGGTTATCATCAACTGAGAGTCAGGGATGAAGATATTCCCAAGACTGCTTTCAGAACAAGATACGGACACTACGAATTTCAAGTGATGCCATTTGGTTTAACTAACGCACCTGTTGTATTCATGGATCTCATGAATCGTGTGTGTAAACCATACTTGGATAAATTTGTGATAGTGTTCATCGATGATATTCTTATCTACTCTCGTAACAAAGAAGAGCACGCAAATCATCTAAGAATAATCCTAGAATTACTCAAGAAAGAGAAGTTGTATGCTAGGTTCTCCAAGTGTGATTTCTTGATTCATATCTGAAGAATCATGGAGGAGCGAGCATCACAACTGAGATTCAGGTATGAAGATAGTTCAAGACTACTTTACACGCGACGCGAGATACAACATTAATAAATTTATATAGTGATGCACATTTGTAAACTAACGCCCTGCTATATCATGTAACTCAATAAACGTTTGTGAAAACCAACTTGGGTCAATTTGTGATAGTGTTACATCGTGATGATAATCCTTATCATACACTCGTAACAAAGGAAGAGCACGCAAATCATCTGAGAATAAAGTCCTGATGAAATACTTCAAGAAATAGAAGTTGTATGCCAAGTTCTCTAAGTGTGATTTCTAGGATTCAAAACGAAATCAATTGAGTGTGAGAGCTGGGGGGGGGGGGGGGGGGGGAAGGGCGGGGGGGGGGGGTTAAGGGGGGGGGGTGATAGTCAAGGACTTCATGTTGACCCCGCCAAGATTGAAGTAGTTAAGAATTGGGCATCTCCTACTACACCCATAGAAATACGTCAATTCTTAGGACTTGCCGGCTACTACCAGAGATTCATCGAAGGTTTTTCGAAGATTGCAAAGTCTTTGACTGAATTAACCCAGAAAAACAAGAAGTATATCTGGGGCGAAGATCAAGAGTCGGCTTTCCAATTACTAAAACAGAAGCTTTGTGAAGCTCCAATCTTAGCATTACCAGAAGGAAATGACAATTTTGTTGTTTACTGTGATGCATCCCATCAAGGCTGGGAGCGGTGATTAAAGCAAATAGAGAAAGTTATTGCATATGCATATCGACAACTCAAACCTCATAAAGAAACGGGCGGAGTGACCACTCATGATCTCGAATTAGGAGCAGTTGTGTTCGCTCTTAAAATTTAGAGACACTACCTATACGGTACAAAGTGTACTGTGTTCACTGATCATAAAAGTCTTCAGCATATCCTTGATCAGAAAGAGTTGAACATGAGACAACGCCGTTGGTTAGAATTACTTGCAGATTACGATTGTGAAATTCGCTACCTCCGGAAAGGAAATGTTTGTAGGCAGATGGCCTTAATCCAGAAGGAACGATCAAACCACTCCGATTTAAGATCATTAGTTTAACCATTCATCCACACTTACCCTCACAAATTCTTAAAGCTCAAACTGAAGCACTCAAAGAAGAAAACATCAAGGCTAAAAACTTATGAGGAATGGATAAAGCATTTGAAATACGTCCTGATGGAACTCGTTGTATTAAGAACCAAAGCTGGTTACCACTCTTTGGTAATCTGAGAGACTTGATCATGCATGAGTCCCATAAATCAAAATATTCCATTCACCCGGGTTCTGACAAGATGTATCAGGATCTTAAGAAACTCTATTGGTGGCCTAACATGAAGGCAATCATCGCTGAATATGTTGGCAAATGTTTAACATGTTCTAGAGTTAAGGCAGAATGTCCAGAACCATTCCGGTTTAAAAAAAAAATAAGAATTACTATGTACAACTGGAGGATTCCTATGTGGAAATTAGAGAATCATAATGGATTTCATCACAAAACTGCCTAAAACATCAAACAGACATGACACAATCTGGGTCATTGTCGATCGCCTTACCAAATCTGCAGACTTCATCCCTACCCGAGGGACAGATAATATGGAAACCCGTACAGGGTTATACATCAAATAAATAGTCTCCTGGCATGGCGTGCCAATATCTATCATTTCGGATCGTGACAGTCATTTCACATCTAGATTCTGGCAATCATTACAAAGTACTTTGGGTACTCAATTAGACATGAGTACGACATATCATCCCAAAACTGATGGACAAAGTGAAAGGACCATTCAAACACTCAAAGACATGCTTCGAGCCTGTGTTATAGATTTTAGAAAAGGACGGGAAAGACACTTACAATTGGTAGAATTCTCATACAATAACAGTTACCATGCCATTATCAAGGCATCGCCATTTAAGGCACTTTATGGTCAAAAGTGTAGATCACCTATTTGCTGGGCCGAAGTTGGAGATGTTCAACTTACACGACCAGAAATAATCAATGAAACCACTGAAAAGATAGTGCAAATTCGACAACGCTAGCAAGCTGCAAGAGACCGGTAGAGAAGTTACGCCAATATAAGACGAAAGCCTTTAGAATTTCAAGTTGGAGATCGTGTTATGTTAAAAGTATCACCTCGTAAAGGTGTCATCCGATTTAGAAAACGAGGAAAGCTTAACCCCTAGTACATTGGACCATTCAAAATCCTTGAACGGATTGGCCCAGTGGCATATAAACTAGAGCTTCCTGAAGAGCTTACTAATGTCCATAGTACTTTCCACATTTCTAATCTAAAGAAATGCTTATCTGATGAATCCCTTGTCATTCCAATGAAAGAGCTTCGTCCATGATGACAAACTCACTTTGTAGCAGAAAAAGATCAAGTGTAGATTATGGTGAGAAGTCAAGCAACTGAAACAAAGTCGTATTCCAATAATCAAAGTAAGATGGAACTCTAAAAGAGGACCAGAATTTACATGGGAACGCGAAGATCAAATTCGTGCCAAATATCTACATCTGTTTTCAAACACCACTCCGGCATCCAACTAAATCTCAAGACGAGATTTCTTTTAAGGGAGGGAGACTATAACAACCCGCAATTTTCATCAATGTAAATATCCATCTATTAAATTAGATGCACTGTAATATCCATCTATTATATACATACCACCTTTTTACAGGGAAATTTTTGCTTTATCTCATTATGCAACGTAAATTGCATCTCTAAAGTAAACGAGCTCACGCAACCTTTACCAATGCCATCTCTATCTATGTTTATATCATGTAAACATCCTAATATGTCAAGTCTATTAATCTTTAATTATCATTTTTACCAATACATTATCCATTTAAACTACTTTTCAAAATGTTATAATCAAAACAACATTAGACGTTAACGTTTATTTCAAACCCTAATTATATGTAATGTATACATATAAAATAAATTTACAAGCCTTTAAAGCATGTGTACAAGTATCATAGCACAACATTTGAATATCTTTTCCCTCCTAAATCAAGTTACAACTTTCTAAAGCTTAATGTAGAAGTTAATAATGCAAGAAAGTTAAACTAGGTCATTTTACCTCCAAATTCATTTTAGTTTCTTACTACCACTTTAACACAAGGTACAAGCACTTAATGCATGACTCCTAAACTCTAAACCTAAACCTTAATTCATTCTAAACCCTAATCTAAAAACCTAAACCCTAAACAAAACCCTAAAACCATAATTTCACTTTAAACCTAAAACTTAACCCTAAACCTTAATCCTAAACCCTAATCTATCCCTAATCCTAACCCTAATCCACATTTTAAAACCATAAACCCTAACCCAAAAATAAACCAAACCTGCCACCATTTTTACTCCATTTTTACCCATTTTTAAACCAAGCACCCATCCAAGCACCTCCATGACCTCACCCTTATGTCACCAAGCAGCTTACAAGTACCTCCCTTTCAACTCTTGGTCACCAAGCTTGCTACATCACCACCTTGTCACTCCATTATAGCCGAACCCCCCTAAAACCCTTCCACCTAGCATATCTACCTCCATAGCCCACAATACTCACCTTATAGCATCCCTTAGTCAACACTCTTCAGCTCTTAACCTTAGCCATCAAGAAAACTTGGCCAACAAGGGTCTTGAACCCCTATATAAGCCAAACTCCACACCCCTTTTAAATCATCCATCAAAACTCATCTCACACACTCAAATGGAGTTATAACCATTCCCTAGAAGCAATAGAAGATCAAGAGAAGTCCCTAAACTCAGAATAGAAGCCAAGAAGCAAGAAAAACAAAGTCTTAAAGCCATTTCTAGGCGTACGAGTCATAAAACCCATTTCGACCCATTTTAGCTCAAGTAAGCCTAAGATCTTATTCCATAAACTTATAATCTGTATTAGAATGTTCATAATACTCTTAAGATCATATATAAACTCTTGTTTGAAGCTTTAAATCCTCAAACCCATGTGTTTTTTTGATTAAAACCCTAAAAATGACCCGTTTTGATTTTCTAGCTAACGAATCCTTTTTCTAAACTTTTGTTATGTTAGAACATCTTATTTTAACTTATTTTAATAAGCTATAACATGAAAATATCATTTCCATGCATAGGGGTATATATTATAACTTTTTGAATTTTATAACTAAAGGGGCTAAAAATGTCATTATTCTAAAGATATACGAAGTTTTGAAACATAAACTAAACTATCACACTAAGACTTGACATATCACCCTAGGTTGCGTGACGAAGCCATTACTTTCACTTAATATACTTTTGCCATAAATCAGATTTCCCTATACTGTTAAGGTGAGTTCATAGCCTTACATTCAAATCTTCTATTTCATAAACCCGTGAGGGGGATACATGCTATAAACCATGAATACAAGTGTTTTCTAAATGTATGCTATCCTGATATATTATTGCATCTGTTGTCTAAATCTCTTTATGCTAAAAGACCCTCACCATCATGGACCATTAATCACTTGCGAGTGAACGTGAATATTGTGAATAAGCCTATTGGGATTGACGAATCCCGTTTGTGTTAGCCGGATAGGTAACCAAACGCACTATATTTGAAACTCATAGGTATATGGAAATTACCTACACGGGGGCCATAATCTTTATATATATCATTATTGATATATACACTAGTTAGTTTGATTGCCATGAGCTTGAATGCAATAATACTGTTTTCTATAATAATTGTACTCATTTCAATTATTACACTTATGGGTGTATAACAACGTAACCCACTCTTATGATGACTTGTATTTACACAATTTATTATAAACCTATGAATTTCTCTCAACCATTGTATTGACCTTTTTAGCATGTTTATCTTAGGTAACTGAACATCTTATGGCATTGAGAGGCACAAACTTGAAGATGGCTAAACTGTTATCATTCAAACTTTATGTTTTTATGTAGATTTTGGGACCTCTGTTTGTAAAAACTTTAATGAAATAATGAATGATAACTTATCTTTTAAAAACGTCTCTTTCGAGTCATTTTATATGATTATGACTGTTGTACTATGAAATAATACCCCATATTAACTTCTGCTGCTATATGTCAAAAATAGGGGTGTTATAATAGCTTCAATGATTTTTCAGGTACATCGTTTGTAGATACGGTAAGCTTTATTCTTGGGTGCATATCCAATGAAAATGCCTATATCAGCTTTAGCTTGAAGTTTGCCCAAATCCTTACTATTATTATTTGTATAGCAAAGTGCTCCAAAGACATGAAGGTAAGATAGATTGGGTTTTTTTGTTATGTAAGAGCTCATAAGGAGTTTTTTCATGACGACACCGTATAATGGATCGGTTTTGGGTGTAACATACGGTAGCGACTGCCTCGGCCTATTGAAATAAAGGAGCTTTTGCGTAGATTAACATTGTTCGAGCGACTTTAACAAGAGTATGATTTCTCTTTTCAACGACACCATTTTGTTATGGAGACCGCGCAACTAATGTTTCGTGAGAGATACCAACACTCTTATAATAGCTACGCAGAGTTTGATTGACAAACTCAGTTCCATTATCTATACGAATGTTCCTGACATGCGTATTCAATCTAACTTGTATCATCTTTAGAAACTTGATTATGAAATCAGGTGCTTCATCCTTTGATGCTAGAAACTTCATCCATGTGAACCGACAATAATCATCCATAATGAAAAGGATGTACTTTTTCCCATTTATACTTGCAACATACATAGGCCCATAAAGGTCCATGTGCAAAAGATATAATTTTTCTTGATTGGTGTCTTTAGATTTAGGTTTATGTGATTGTTTATTGCTTTTGCCCATAACACATGCCGAACATAGATGATCTTTTTCAAATTTCAATTTAGGAAGACCTCATACAAGACCATTTTTAGCCAAATGATTAATAGCACCAAAGTTCAAATGTGACAATCATCGGTGCCATAACCATGATTTGGTCTTTGAGGCTTTAGACAAGAGACAAATTAGAGAAGACGCCATCATATCCCCAATTGACAATGTATAAAGGTTGGTTTCCCAAGATCCTGAGAGTAAATCAACACCTTTCAGATTACGAACAAAGCACATATGTTTTCTGAAAGCTACTTCAAGATCTGAGTCGTAGAATTGACTAACGGAGAATAGATTGTGTCCTTGTCCTTCCACATAAAAAACCCTTGAAATTGTGATATTTCATATCTGATAGTCACCATACCCCATAATCTTTGCAATCTAGTTGTTACCAAACTTGACAGTACCGAGAAACTTGTGAATGAAATTGGTGAACTGAGAATAATCTCTAGTCATGTGCTTTGAGCATCTGGAGTCTAAATACCACAAAACAATTTGGACAACCTGAGATCGACAGAAGAAGAAGAAGATGGAGCAACTAAAGTATTGGATCCCTGAGATGTACCGGGTTCCATTTGGTTAGAAATCATAGATTTTGCAATCTTAGGTTTGCTATTAGAACCATTAGTCTTAGGTACCTTAGGTATCCTAGTATAAACCTTAGTGTTAGGAATTTTGTAATAGTATAGTTCCTACTAGTAGGTATGTAGTTCCTACTGGTAGAGTAAACAGTTCCTGCTGGTAGTGTAGTTCCTACTGGTAAGGATAAT
>BQNB010022777.1:55000-62605 GCA_026074375.1 Tanacetum coccineum | reverse complement strand
TAGTCTTAAATAACCTTAGATTAAACACTTGTATGCTTGGAATACCTTGGTTGCAAAAATAAAATGAAACCCTAAAAAAATTAAGGTGTGCCGTGGGTATGGACTCAAAATAGAGAGGGTTTTGCTTTGGTTTTTCTTGAGTGAAAGTGTAAGAGTGATAAGGAGTTAGGGCTTGCTTTATGTAGTGATTAGGAAACCATGAAAGTACCTAAATGAAACCATGGGATGTATAAGTGGTTAAAGGACAAGCTTGTAAGAGCTCTCCTCCTCCCAAGGAGGAGGCCACGGTTTGGAGGGGGGGGGGAGGTACAAGGATTTGACAATTACTTGAATTATGAGCTTAGGGTACATTATGTGTAAGGATTACAAGTACTAGGAAAGGTTTAATAGGTTTTAATTCATTTATTTCAAGGGTAAAAGGTATATATCCGGTTCTTAGTTGATATAGGTGAGAAAAATAATTAAATTTGGAGTATTGGGTATAAACGTGGGTATTTGTTTAAGCGTAGATAGGTAAAGGTGCTTCCGGGTACGACCGAATGTAATTTATTGCGAAACGTAAGCGTTTTACGTAACCAACAAAAATAAATTATGAAATGTTATAAATTATACTCCTAATAATCATATAACACTTGCTTGATGTCAACTTTAATTTGTTTGGTGTCCGTTTACATTGATCATTGATTTTTAGTTTACGCGATTTAACTATAAGATAATAATTAAAAGCGAACGCGTAAAACTCTAAAAATAAATAATGGAATTTATTAAAGTTGAAAATAACCTGAAAATGAGAAATGTTACATTATTGATTAAAGATTAGATTCCGCATAATCTTTAATATATTCAACAAAGTTTCTACTATAGTTGTGTTGAATTTATCTAATATAACTTAACCTTAACAAGCTTAAGGAATTCGATCTATTAAAGTAGGATCAACAAGTGGTATCAGAGCTTGTTGCTTTGAGAAACTTTGCTAGAAGAACCTATTTGAATACATAAGATCTTTTTACTAGAACATATGGATTTAGAATCTACACATATGGTGGCTGCATCCAAAGTTCCCATGCTCAAACCTAGTGAGTTTGAGATCTGGAGAATAAGAATATAACAGTACATCCAAATGATTGACTATGCTTTATGGGAGGTCATAGAGAATGGTAACTCAGCCATAAAAATAAAACTTATTGAAGGTGTTGAGACTATCTTGCCTCCTACAACTATTAAAGAAAAGGCTTAGAAAAGGTTAGAGATGAAAACCAAAAGCACTTTGATGATGTGCATTCCTAATGAACATCAATTAAAGTTTAACTTAATCAAGGATGCGAAGTCGGTGCTGGAAGCCGTTGAAAAGAGATTTGGGGGTAATGCTGCTACAAACAAAACTCAAAGAAATCTCTTAAAGCAGTAGTATGAAAACTTCTCTATTCCTAGCTTAGAGACCCTTAATTAAATTTTTGATAGGCTTCAAAAGCTTATGAGTCAGCTGGAGATTTTGGGTGAAAAGATTTCATAAGAAGATATGAACCAGAAGTTGTTAAGAAGTTTATCACCAGAATGGAACATACATGTTGTTGTGTGTAGGAATAAGCCTGAATTAGAGACAATGAGCATGGATGATCTCTACAACAATCTAAAAGTGTATGAACCAGATGTTAAAGGGACATCAAGCTCAAGTACAAGCATATAAAACATGGCTTTTGTGTCCTCTAACAACCCTGGCAGCACTAATGAAGTAGTTAATACTGCTCATGGAGTTTTTACGGACAGCACTTAAACTAATGCTGGTAATTTAACAAATGTTGATAACTTAAGTGATGTTGTGATCTGTACATTCTTTGCTAGTCAAGCAAGTAGTCCTTATCTTGCAAATGAGGATTTACAACAACTCCATCTAGATGACTTAGAAGAGATGTATTTAAGATGGCAGATGGCCATGTTGACTATGAGGGCAAGAAGGTTCTCGAAGAACACTAAAAGGAAGCTTACTGTAAATGGTAATGAGACCATTGGGTTTGATAAATCTAAGGTGGAGTGCTACAACTGCCACAAGAAGGGACATTTTGCTAGGGAGTGCAGAGCTCTAAGAAACCAAGATAACAGGAACATGGAAAGCTCAAGAAGAAGTGTGCTAGTAGAGATAACTACTTCCAATGCTTTGATTTCATATGTGGTCTTGGTGGTTATGACTGGAGTGATCACGCAGAGGAAGGACCTACTAACTATGCACTCATGGCTTACTCATCTTCAAGTTCTGATTCTGAGGTTAGCTATGATACTACTTGTTCAAAATCTGATTTGAATTCTGGTAAAGTCCTAAATCTCACATAATGAAAAACTATTAAAAGATTTGAAGAAATCTCAGTTAATGGCTCTAGCTTATAAGACAAGTTTAGAGTCTGTAGAAGAAAAACTTATAGTTTATAAGAAAAATGAGTCTATTTATGAACATGACATTAAGGAATTAAAACTTAAAATTCATTTAAAAGAAATAGCCATTACAGAACTTAGAAAGAAACTTGAAAAGGCTCAACAAGAAAAAGATGGAATTCAACTTAATGTAGATAAACTTGAATTTACATCTGAAAGTTTAGACAAACTTATTAAGTGTCAGATAGTTGACAACTGCAAGAAAGGTTTAGGCTATAATGCAGTACCACCTCCCTATACAGGAAATTTTATGCCTCCAACACCTGACTTGTCATTTAATGGTTTAGAAGAGTTTACAAGTGAGCTTGTAGTTATTAAGCCTGTAGTTGAGAGTTAAGAACAGTGAAGCTAAGACTAGTAAAGCAAAGCCTAAAGCGGTTAGGAAGAATAATGGTGCTCTAATTATTAAGGATTGGGTGTCTGATAGTGAGGAAGAATATGTGCCTCAGTCTATTATTGAAAAGAAAGCAGTTAAGTCTAGATTTGCTAATATAAAGTTTGTCAAACCTAAACAGCAAGAAAAGACTACTAGGAAAACTGTTAATCATGTTGGGCATAATAGGCAAAACGCTTATACTCCTAGAGGCAATCAACAAAACTAGAATACTATGATGTCTTAAAGATTTGGAAGTAATTTTAAGATGTTTAACAAATCTTGTTATGTATGTGGAAGTTTTAATCACTTGTAGGTTGATTGCAATTACCATCAAAAATAGTTTCAAAATCAAAGGATGGTAAAACCTGTTTGGAATAATGCTCAAAGGATGAATCATCAAAACTTTTCTAAAATGACTTACCACTGTGCTAAAAGAACATAGTTCCAAGAGAAGTACTAATGAAGTCTGGTTTAGTATCAATCAATACTGCTAGACAAAATATTTCAAAAACGACAATAAAGGTTAATACTGCTAGACAAGTTAATGATGCTCACTCAAAAACAACAGTGAATGCTGCTAGACCAATGTCATATTATTCTAATACAGCATATTCAACTGTTAAGAGGCCCATTCATAAGAACACAACATTTAGAAACAGTAATATCAATCAAAGGGTTAATACTATTAGTGGTAAAAATGTTAATACTGCTAAGCCAAAAGCAGTAGTTAATGCTATTAAGGGAAATAATGTTAATGTTGTTAAGGCCTCAGCTTGTTGGGTTTGGAAACCAAAGACTAAAGTTATAGACCATGTTTCTAAACACAGCAGTGCATCAATCACCCTAAAGAAGTTGGATTATGTTGATGCACAAGGTAGATCCAAGTCAGTGATGGCTTGGGTCCGCAAAAAACTGATTTTCTTACCTAATGTGCAGGGCAATCCACAAATAGATTTACAAGATAAAGGAGTGATTGATAGTGGATGCTCAAGGCACATGACAGGAAACGTGTCCTATATTACAAACTATGAAGAAATAGATAGAGGATATGTTGCTTTTGGTGTGAACCTAAAGGAGGAAAAATCATAGGGAAATGTACCATTAAAACTGGTAATCCAGATTTTGAAATGTGTATTTTGTAAGAGAGTTAAAGTTTATTCTCTTTAGTGTCTCAAAAATGAGTGATAAAAAGAATAGTGTTCATTTTAATGACACTGAATTTATTGTTTTATCTCCAAACATTAAGTTAATTGATGAAAGTCAAGTTTTACTTAGAGTTCCTAGAAAGAACAATATGTATAGTGCTAATTTAAAGAACATAGTTCCTAAAGGAGGTTTAACTTGTCTTTTTGCAAAAGCAACATCTGATGAATCTAAACATTAGCATAGAAGGCTAGGTCACTTAAGTTTTAAAACCATAAATAAATTTGTTAAGGGAAATCTTGTAAGAGGTTTACCTTCTAAACTTTTTGAAAATGATAAAACCTGTGTTATTTGTCAAAAGGGAAAGCAGCACAAAGCCTCTTGTAAGTCTAAAATAGTGAACTCAATTAGTCTACCTTTACATTTGTTGCATATGGATTTGTTTGGTCCAACATTTGTGAAATGCCTTATGAAGAAAATGTATTGCCTAGTTGTCACAGATGATTATAGTAGATTTACATGGGTTTTTTTTCTAGCTACTAAGGATGAGACTAGTAGCATTTTTAAGTCCTTTATAACTGGGATAGAAAATCTAGTAGATCATATAGTTAAGGTAATAAGATATGATAATGGAACTGAGTTAAAAAACAAAGAGATGAATCAGTTTTGTGAGAAAAAGGGTATTTTAAGACAATTTAGTGTAGCTAAAACTCCTCAACAAATTAGAGTTGCTAAAAGGAGGAATAAGACATTAATTAAGGCTACTAGGACTATGCTAGCTGATTCTAAGTTGCCAACTACTTTTTGGGCGAAAGCAGTTAGTACTGCTTGCTATGTGCAAAATAGAGTGTTAGTAGTTAAGCCTCATAACAAGACCCCATATGAACTTTTTCATAGTAGAACACCAACTTTATGTTTTATGAGACGATTTAGGTGTCATGTTACCATTCTCAATACCATAGATCACTTAGGCAAATTTGATGGTAAGGCTGATGAAGGTTTCTTTGTTGGATACTCTTTGAATAGTAAAGCCTTTAGAGTATTCATTAGTGACAAGGATTAGTGGAAGGAAAACTTGCATAATTGGTTTCAGTGAGAGTACACCTAATGTTGTAGGTAGTGGAACCAGGATTGGCTATTTGATATTGATTGCAATAACAAAAAACAATGAATTATGAAGCCAATTATTGAAGGTTACATCAGTTAATTGTTTTTATAGTTTTCAAGCAACTGATAATGAGGTCGAGCTATAGAAAGGAGGCTAGAAACACTGTCAAAGATTACATTTTACTAAATTATGGACTACTATTACATTTTCCCACATCCAAAGAGTTCTCATGATGATGAATCCAAACCTTCAAGTGATAATGGAAAGGAAGATAATGAAGATCCAAGAAAATAAAGTGAATGTAATGATCAAGAGAAGGTAATATTGTTAAAAAACACTAACAATGTTAATACTATTAGTTCAACTGTTAATGCTGCTGGCACAAATGAAGTTAATGATAACATTGAACTTCCATTTGATCAAAAAATGCTTGCTTTAGAAGATGATAGCATATTTAGATACAACAATCTAATATTTGACTTCTTAAATGATGATGAGGATGATGGTGCAATAGCTGACATGAACAATTTAGATACAACAATCCAAGTTAGTTCTATTCCAACTACAAGAATTCATAAGGATCATCCTCTTGATCAAGTGATTCGATATTTTCAATCTGCTACACAAACAAGAAACATGTCAAAGAATTTGGAGGAATTTGGGGGGGGGGAGGTTGGGGTTTTTTTTTGTGTTAGTTACTACTCTTTAAAAGAGAAGAAAACCATAAAAACCTTTAAAACTGCTTGTTTACTTGCTTTTTATCACAAGAAGAACCCAAAAAGGTAATTCATGTACTGAATGATTCAAGTTAGATAAAGTCTATGTAGGAAGAGCTTCTACAATTTAAGTTACAAGAAGTTTGGACTTTAGTAGATTTACCTAATGGCAAAAGGGCTAAAGGTAATAAATAGGTTTTCAGGAATAAAATGGATGAAAAGGGAATTGTGATAAGAAATAAAGCAGGATTGGTTGCTCAAGGGTACATACAAAAAGAAAGGATTGACTATGATGAAGTCTTTGCCCCTGTAGCAAGAATTTAGGCAATTATGCTATTTTTAGCTTATGCTTCATTTAAAGATTTTGTGGTGTATCAAATGGATGTAAAAAGTTGTTTTTCTCTTTGGGAGATTTAAAGAAGATATGTACTGTATGGTCAACATCAGGGATTTGAAGATCCAGACTTTCCTGATAAGATACAAGGTTGTTATATGCACTGTATGAGACTTCTTCAAGCTCCTTAGAGCTTGTATGAAGCCTTAGTTAACCATATCGTGTTGCGACAAGGGGTTTCAAGGGGGAAAATTGACAAGACATTACTTCATCTAAAGACACAATGGTGATATTTATGGGTCCAAGTTTAATATGTGGATGATATTATCTTTGCGTTTAACTAATAAGGAGCTAAGCAATGAATTTGATAAGTTGATGAATGAGAATTTTTAGACCGAGTTCTATGGGAGAACTTACATTCTTCCTTGGGATTACAAGTGAAGCAAAGAAGGGATGGCATATTTATTTTCCAAGATAAATATGTTGGTGATATTTTAAATAATTTTAGCGTTTACTGAAGTTAAGTCTGCAAGCTTACTAATGGAAAAAATCAAACAGCCTCTGCTCAAGGATTAAAGATGGTGAAGGAAGTAGAGGTTCATTTGTATAGGGATCAATGATTGGCTTCATTGATGTTACTTTACATACCCTTAAGACCTGACATCATGTTTGCAGTTGTATGCTTGTTGTAGATACCAAGTCAATCAAAAGGTTTCACTCTTCATGTTGTGAAAAAAGGATTTTTTAGGTTCTTAAATGTCAACCTAAATTGGGCCTTTGGTATCCAAAAGATTCTCCTTTTGATTTGGTAGCATACACTGATAATGATTATGTTGGAGCAAGCTTGGATACGAAGTCTACAACAGGAGGTTGTCAATTTCTTGGATGTAGATTAATTATCATGGTTGTGCCAGAAACAGACAGTAGTTGCAAATTCCATAACAGAAGCAAAATATGTGGTTGCTTCTAGTTTGTTGTGGATAAGTACACTTGGATTCAGGACTTAAACTAACTTGATTATGGGTATATTTTTATGCATTTCCCAAGATCTTTTATTAACAATTACGTGTAATATTATATTATTAAAAAATCTTGTTTTTATTTCTAACAAAAGAATTTAGAGATCAAACTCATTTTATTAGTGATTGTTGCAATGAATAGAAATTGATCTAAATGGTTAAAATCCATACTAACAAGAATGTTGCATATTTGCTTACAAAATCTTTTGATGTAAGTAGATTTTAATATTTGATTACCAGTATTAGAATGCTAAATCTTTAAAGTCTTGAATCTCTTTATCATTTTGTTTGTGTTGTGTGTAATGAATTAGTACTATTAATTCATGTTCATTTAAAGTTTTGCTATTTATTATGTATTAATTAGTACTGCTAGGTATACTTTATACTGTTGAGTTACTACTATTAGTTATACTTAAAACTGCTAAGTATAATTAATATTGTGATCATTGTGGGAATTGCTATGGCTTGTGTTTTCTTGGTTT